>CAUYPK010115094.1:0-17309 GCA_963574355.1 Loris lydekkerianus
ACCCTAGGAGGAAAAAAAACATGGTATGTACATATTACATTTTTCATATGCCAAATATTTCATTTCTCTAAAGATACGGTTCTCTATCAAAAAGGAAGGTCCACTTACCAAATGCCATTTGATACTAGCAGAGGTGCTGCCGTGGTCACGGTCTGAGCACCTGCATAAAAGGGGCATCTTGAGATAAATGTTTGGAACACATGAGGTCATCTCCTCACTGAGAAGTGATTATCATCTCATTTGTGAGCACAGTGACAATGCTTGCATGGGGATTTGGGATGATCTCAGAAAAACACTTGTTAAGAGTTCAAAGTACTGACAGCTATTAGCAGCTATTAGTTGTGATCAGCTGAGAGAACAAAGTTCAAGAGATAGAGACAGAAAAAGACAGAGAGAGACAAAAAGAGAATGAAAGAGCAGGGGGAAAGAGAGAAAATAGGGAGAGGGAATAAAATAGAAGAGAGAAAGAGGAAGAGGTGGGGACCGGGGGGAGAGGACAGGAGAGAAGACAGAGAAACAAGCCAGAAAAACATATCTGACATATCTGGAGAAGACCAGGTGGAAATGATGTGTCAGACAAGGGAGCTGAGGTCCAAGAAGTGAGACAAAGAAGTACAGAATCAGTGGTGCCTTTACTCAGTGGGTAGGGCGCCAGCCATATACACAGAAGCTAGCGGGTTCAAACCTGGCCCTCATCCTACTAAACGACAATGACAACTGCAACAAAATAAATAGCCCAGTATTGTGGCAGGTGCCTGTAGCCCCAGCTACTTGGGAGGCTGAGGCAAGAGAATTGCTGAAGCCCAAGAGTTTGAGATTGCTGTGAGCTGTAATGCCTGTAATGCCTGGGCTGGCACTCTACCAAGGGTGACAAAAAATGACTCTGTCTCAATAAATAAAAAGGAGTAGAGAATAAGATTAGTTGTGTTCCTTGCCAACCTTAAGTTTTTGCCTCCTAAATATTATGGGGGTTGAAATTCTGAGAACTTTGCACAAAAGGCAGCTGAGAACAGAGAACAATCAAGTAGAAATCAGTTGCTCCGCTGTTAGAAGTGAACTTGGAAGAGGTGGAGAAACCTCACTTATGGTTTCCATGGCACAGGTTAAGTGTCTGTGGTGCATCCCATGTGAGTCTCAGGGTGTGAGATGTAGCCTAGAAAGAGGGAGAATGACTTCCACAGAACCTGCTTGTACTGAGTCAGTATTGTACTCAACATAGATGGACATTGTATGACAATAGAATTATGTATTATAAGACGACAGGTGAATTGTGAGAACAAAAAAAAAGACCTGGTGACATCTCTTGAGAAATTCTGGCAGCAGATGGCCTTTCACCTGGAACTGCAGCTCTTTCTTGAGTCTTCAGGCTTCCAGTCTGTCCTGCACATCTTGGATCATCATGTCCTCAATTATATGATCCAGTTCCTATCTAGAGAAATAGACAGATGTGCACTCTCCCTGAAGCATGGGTCTGAGGACACAGCAGGCTCTGGGGACCTGTAAGAGCAGATCTGAGTCTCCCTTTATGTCTCAGGATCTTCCTGACCAGCCTTCTCTACCTCAGGTCAGACTCATCCGGGGAGTGACTGGGGTCACTGGGGAGTCCCAGAACATGAGGCTGCAGGAGGGAGGAGAGAAGCCAGCTCAATTTCAGTCACAGTTTGACTCTACATTTTACACGGTCTGTGTGAGCTGGGCCAAGTAACTCCCTTTTCTGAGCTCCCATTAATGCAAAGTTTCTTCCCTCTTTCCATCAGCTAGAAAGTTCAGTGTATTGAACAATTGCCATGTGGTAAAAGTGACAAAAGACCATGAAGCTTCATTGGTGTGGTGGTTGATTTTATGTCAATGTGGCTGATTCACAGAGTGCCCGGACATTAGTCTGGTGCATCTGTGGGGGTTTCTCACTGGGATTTGAGTTGGTGGACTGAGGGCAGTGGGTTTCCCTACCCAATGTAAGTAATAATCATCCAGTCATGGGTGGATTGAGTAGAAATAACAGAGGAAGGATGAGTGAACAGTGTTCCACCCCTGGTTCAGATGGGACCTTGGTCTTCTCCAGGCTTCAACCTTGAACTTGAATTGAAACTTTCACCATTACCTTCTTGGTCTTCAATTGACCACCAGCAGATCTTGAGATTTTCCTGCTTTCAAAACCTCGCAAGCCACACCCTATAAAATCTCTCTCAGTGTGTATGTGCTTGTATGAATGCATGTGTATTTTATAAGTTCTCCTTCTCTGAAGAACCTAGACTAACATTGGTTGGAGAAGACTGTTTCCCTGGACTTGTGAAGCTCAGAGCACTGAAGGCTGCCATTGCAGTTTTTCAGAGGATAGATAATTCAGTCATGGTTTTGTCAAACTACGGAGAAAGAGAAACACGGGGAATAATGAGACTTGATAGCAGGTGAACAGCAAGCAACCTGAGTCATTGAGTGTGGGGGCCATCTGGAGAAGGAGAGACTGAGGTCTGTGTGCTTGGCACTCCTAGAGAGGTGAGGAGTGGGCAATATGGGACAGGCAGAGCCTGGGCTTTTCCCAGCAATGAGAGTTATTCAGGGAATGCAGGGTACTGGTCACTCATGGTCTTCTGTACCCTGTAAGTATTGTTGGATTTTAATTATGAAGGCAATGGGTAAGCATTAAGCAATTGAATGTATGAGCAGATTGCTCATACAGATGCCCTTAATGTATGGAACAGATAGTAGAAAGGCTGAATTGATAATAAATATTGGTAAAAGTGTAACAGAAATCTGACTCCTAGATGATGCACTGGTCAGTATTCCATGTGGGTTATGTGGATTTCTTGTGTAATCATTACAAAAATCTCTATGTCAGAAATGTATTAACAGTTTAGATAAATGAGGCAGGAGGATTTCTCTGCCTTCATTATAGTTCAGGGTTAGAAAAGGCATTTTCTAGGTTCAAGCTGTCTCCAGGATGGGACTGTGAGAAGGTACAAATATGTTTGATATCTCAGGGTGTGTGTTTCTAGGGAGAGGCAGTGGTTACTCATGATGAGTTTGCTTTGTAGGGAGGAACTGTGCTTTCTGGGGCTGGAGAATCCAGCTCAGTTCTGATCATCAGCAACATTAAAATGTCAGGCAGAAATGTTTGTGCTTTGACTGGAGGCAGATGGAGACCTGGGGAAGGATTTTTATCAGGGCAGGGTCAGTGACAGAGAAGGTTGGGGCCAATGATAACAATGAGCTTTAGTAGGGAGTGAGGGCCTGGAGGAAGGGACCAGGAGGGGAGCCTGATGTGACAAACATCTTTAGCCCCCAGCTGAAGCTAGATGGTGGAGATGGACCAAGGGACCTGGGTGAGAAGGGTTCAGGGGCAGACCTGTTAGATGTGTTCACATGTGTGGAGCAGAAGAGCCTGAGGACCTGAAGGCTGCTCCCCTCTCCATCTTGGTTCACTGGAGAGGCCAGGGGCACCGTCACAGAACAGATGACCCAAGGAGGAGAAGGAGGCTGGGGACATGATTATAAGAGTGTTAACTGACAGGTAGAGGAAGCACAACCTCCCTCCTCACCTGAGTGTGTGGCTTCGTTTCTCCCGAGCACCTCCTCCCTCTCACCTCCTTGTTTCTGTAAGGAGTGGCACCGTCTTTATCTCTCTTCTGTAAACCCCCTGAGTCATTTCAGCTTCTCACTATCTCTTTTCCCCCCACTTGTAGCTCTTCATTTCACTATGGGTTCTGTTTTCATGCTTTGGGAAAGAGTAGCCACCAGAAGAAACCAAAGGCCCCAATGTGAGATGTTAGGTAACATTCACTCTTGGTCAACTTTGAACGGAGAGCATCCTCCTTCCTACTTCCTTAGTGTAGGAAAATGATAATGACCTCATTTGTCATGGTTGTTGTAAGTATCAGCAGTGTCTTCACATGAATGGGACAACCTGTTGTAGCTTCAGTGACTAGGTTAAGACACATGGTTAAAAAGCCACATGTCATGTCTGGGATTGTGAATGGGAGGAAATGCAGCCCACAGAAAAGGATGCAGGAGTGCTCATGTTCCCACCTGCAGTCCACACTGAGCCAAACTGAAGGCAAAATTGAGGCAACATCTCATCAGTGAGTTGATGCCAAATCACTGTGGCACTCAGGGCATCTCTGGCCTGGTGGGTGTCCTACTTTAGATAAAAGTACTTTTCCTGATTTGGGGATCATGATGATATTTGCTTCATAGAATGTGTTGGGAAGTATTTATTCTTTTTCTATGCTTTGAAAAAGGTTATGTAATATAGATACTAATTTCTCTTTAAAGGTTTGGTAGAATTCCGATCTGAAGTCATCTGGTCCTGGACTCTTCTTTTTGGGGAGACTTTGTATAGTTGATGTTATTTCAGGACTTGATAAAAGTCTGTTTAATATTTCTAATTCTTTCTGGGTAAGCCTAGAAAGGTAGTGTGCTTTCAAGTATTAGTCAATTTCTTTCAGATTTTCATATTTCTGAGAATAGAGTTTTTTGTAGTATTCATTAAGAATTTTTTAAATTTCTGAGATGTCTGTTGTTATTTCACCTTTGTCATTTCTGATTGATGAAATGAGGGATTTTAATTTTCTATTGCTAGTTAGATTAGCCAAGGGTTTATCTATTTTGTTTAACTTTTCAAAAAAAACCAACTTTTTGATTCATTGATCTTTTGAATAATTCTTTTGTTTTCAATTTCATCTAATTCAGCTCTAATTTTGGTTATTTCTTTTCTTCTGCTGGCTTTGGTGTTGGAATGTTCTTCTTTTTCCAGTTGCCTGAGATGTACCATTAAGTTGTTGACTTCCTCTCTTTCAGTTCTCTTAAGGAAGGCTTGCAGTGCTACAAATTTCTCTATTAGGACTGCCTTTGTGGTATCCCAGAGGTTCTGATAATTTGTATAGTCATTATCATTATGTTCCAAAAACTTGGTAATTTCCTTCTTAATCTCCTCTTTGACCCAGCTGTCTTTCAGCATAAGGTTATTTAGTTTCCATGTCTTTGTATGAGTATGCAGATTCCTGTTATTGGTGAGCTAAACTTTTATTCTGTAATAATCTGAGAAAATACAAGGAATAATTTCTATTCTTTTAAATTTGCTGATGTTAGCCTTGTGACATAAGATGTGATCAATTTTGGAGGATGTTTCATGTGTTGATGAGAAGAATGTGTATTCAATTTTGTTTAGATGAAATGTTCTGTAAATGTCTCTTAAATTCAACTGTTGTATGGTGAAGTTTAAGTCCAGAATTTATTTGCTTCGTTTCTTCTTGGAGGATCTATCCAACACTGCCAAAGGGGTGTTAAGATCTCTGACTGTTATGGTGCTGGAAGATATCATTTACAAGGGTACATGTTAAATTACTAAGTGTAGAATATAAATGTCTTAACACAATAACTAAGAAAATGTGGTAAGGCTATGTTAACCAGTTTGATGAAAGTATTTCAAATTGTATATAAAATTAGCAAATTGTACCCCATAATTGCATTAATGCACTCAGCTATGATTTAATAATTAAAAAAAAAAAGTCCTGCATCATAGCACAATTTCTTAATGTACAGGGAATCTATAGGGAACCAATTCTCTTTCCTTGCATTTCTCTTTATTGAAGTAAAATACATATAACAAAATACTGTATTGATCATACCTCCCAGTGTGGGAGCCAAATAGAAGAAGAGCCTCAGATGTCACAGGCACCACTTAGGAATCCTGGGATGACTGCCTCACTGGGTCTGAGGTGTAGGGGTAGAACCCTGGCCGGCCAGCAGCCCTGGTCCACCTATGCAGACCCAGAGCCATTGAGACTGTGTGACAGGGCATCAGCATTCCCCACACTAGTAGAACAGCTCCTGTTATGGGCAGCTCTGGCCCTGAAATCCCAAGAGGCAGATCTGAAACTCTTACTATGTCTGAGTTCACTCTGACCCTGAAGTCCCAGGGCCCCTGCTTGAACTGCAACTCTAATCCTAAGACTTCAGAACTGTGCCCAGCCCCCAAGACCTCACCAATGCATCCCCATCAGTACTGCTGGTCCAGAAGAATCATTCCAAGGTTCAACATTTCACTGAGGAGCTCCTAGCCATGAACAACTGTCAGTCCTGGGCCTCATTCAAGAGAGTCCCTGGCAAAGGAGAGCAGGTGCCCTGTAAGCCTATTAACCCAGAGCTATGGGTAGGGAAGCCAGATGAGAAGAAGCTAGTGAATGGTTCTTGCCTAAGTGAAAAAACGAGAGTTCAACACCCCCAAGAAGATACAGTGGAGCAACATTAGTGGATTACACCCACATTCCTGTGCAGAAATGACAAAAATGGAATTCAGAATATGGATGGCAAATAAGATGAATGGAATTAAAGTGAACGTTAACCAACAAAAAGAAGCCAAAATGTTCAAGAAATTAATAAAGTCACTAAAAAGCTAGACAACATAAGGATTATAATAGAGCTTACAGAAATGAAAGAGTGGGTTAGGGGATTTCATAACATAGCAGAATGACTTAACATAAGACTAAAGGAAGAGAATGAACTTGGGAGAGTGGACCAGTCTGTGCAGCTGTGCAGAGGTGTGAACCCAGAGCTGCCATGACATGTGGGACACAGCTTCATGCCTGGAGTGGAAAGAGGGGAAGAGCCAGCAAGGGAAGTCAATAATGGTGGAGAGGAAAAGTATGTCAGTTTAACACCCTATTCAGACTCACTCCACATGGCGTCTCTGCACTCGAACATTGATTCCCCCACTCTGGAAATGACCAGCAGACAGTCCTGATAGCACATACTCTAGATTTTCTCCCAAAACCTCTGGGCAGCATCAGAGTTACTTCCAAGACTCTCCCACTCTGGATGGTACATCACTCTCTCTAGAGTTATCTCCTGGTGACTTCTTGGGGGCTCCTCTGGCCATGCAACCTCTGAAACAGCAGAATCCCAAGGGCCGCCAGGATCAAGCCAGCCATGTCCATGTGGATGAGATTCTCAATGGTGTGATCCTGGGGGTGTGGGGCTGGGGATTGTGGACAAGAAGTCAGAGAGCTCAGGAGAGATCAAAGTCACCAGGGTCCCTGGAAGTTCCCCCAGGACACCATCCTGCCCTGGTCAGGGCCTGACATTCTGTGCCCAGCCCATGATCAAGAGCATCCTCACTCACCAGTCCCAGGGTCTGACTTGTTCTATGAGGGGGTAATGATGTCAGCTGCTCCTGAGAATCAAAACAGAGAGGACGGGGAGGGGATGAAAAGCCCCAAGCCCAGCCTCCCCCTTGGGCTCTGAATTATGTGTCCCTTCATGTCTCACGATGTGACTTTTATGGAGATTCTTAATAAACCCATTCTTGGCTGTAGCCGTTCCTCTAGTCTCCTCCCTGAAGTATTTCAGCCTCTTTATGTTCTTTGAATTCAAACTTTGCTTTAGATTTTCCAGATGCTATAGCAAGAAAAATGAGCCAACAATACCAAAATAATTGGGCACTTGCATATTTTTTCTTCTGTCTGGAACACAGGACCACACCACATAATTTCCCCAAAAATGTACATTTCCAGTTATCAACTACTGAGGACCCAAGTTTGTGGATGAGGGGTTGATCCTCAGGGATTCCTGAATGTTGGGAGCACAAAGAGGTGAATACCTGGGGCTGCCTTTCCTTTACCCCACTTCAGCCTCAGCCAGCACACGGGGTCTCATCATTCCTTTATCTTTTTCTAGTTGTTTTGTTATATGTTAGAAAAAGCCAGAATGTAATTCATACATGTTCACACATATATAAATCTATATTTTTAAAGTGGTGTTGATGTTGCAGGCTCATCAGCAATATTTCTGGTTTTATAAAGAATTAATCAACAATATTTCTGATTTTATAAAGAATTAATGTAAAAACAAACCACATCAAAAACATTGAGAATATGGCTCAGTACCTGTAGCTCAGGTGCTAGGGTGTCAGCCACACATACCAGAGCTGGGGGGTTCGAACCCAGCCTGGGCCTGCCAAACAACACTGACAACTACAATGAAAAAATAGCCAGGCATTGTGGTGGACACCTGTAGTCCTAGCTACTTGGGAGGCTGAGGCAAGTGAATTGCTTAAGTCCAAGAGTATGAGGTCACTGTGAGCTGTGACTCTACAGCACTCTATAGAGGGCGACATAGTGAGACTCTGTCTCAAAAAACAACCTGAGAATATGGATAAACATGAATGTATATACTTGAAGATGTGTGCACACATATATTCATATGTAACTTATATAATTTCTATAAATATGTATATAGTTAAAACTTTCAATAGTTATTTATTAATAATATGCCATTACATACTAATATATAAAGTGTAAAATTGGCATGCAATTTAGAAATAAATGTCTATTTTCTTGTAGTTTATATGCATTTTATAAGTTAGAGATCAATTAAAAGGCCAATGGAGAAGAATTCTATAGTGAAATTAAATGAATATAGTGCAACCAGTACTTTTTCATGTGTACCTCTTGTTTTTAAAATATAAAGGAATCAAAGACCTCTTATGAATTTTTTTTTTTTTAGAGAGACAGAGTCTCACTTTATCTCCCTCAGTAGAGTGCTGTAGCATCACAGCTCACAGCAACCTCCAGCTCTTGGGCTTAGGTGATTCTCTTGCCTCAGCTCCCAGAGTAGTTGTGATTACAGGCGCCTGCCACAATGCCTAGCTATGTTTGTGTTGAAGTTTGGCCAGGGATAGGTTTGAACTTGCCACCCTCAGTATATGGGGCTGGCACCCTATTCACTGAGCCACAGGCACTGCCCAACCTCTTATAAATTTTTAAAATAATTGAATTATTATTTAAATTGAAATGAATGTCCACAATTCCTGTGAATAAAACTTCAAAAACTCTTCTTAAGTTCATTAATACTCCTCCATATTAAATGTGCAGGATAGAAAGAGTTGATAATAATGTAAAATTATCCGAAAAAGCAAATATATTAATTAAATTAAGTCCTAATGAAAATAATAAAATAATTCACCTATTTTTAAATCATAAATCCATATCAGTTAAATTAAAATGATAAATTTATGTATTTATTCTTTTATTTTAGAAAAGTAGAGAGCATCATTTGAAAAGGAAGCAGAGAAGATGTGGAGTAGAAATGACTCACACACAGGATGTGCTATGTGGTGACTTTCCCCCCACCCCCACTGGCTCAGTGAGCAGGTGAGGCCCCTCCTTACTCTCAGATGTGCCCTGAGCACAGAGGCCACCACAGGGGTCTGTGCTCAGTGGCACCCACAGCCCCCGGATCTCCTGTCTGAAAGAGTGTCCAGTGTGGGCTCCACTGTCAGATCCCACCAAGACCTGAGCAGCCCCCTGTCCTGTTCTGAGAGGACTCAGGGAACCCCCGGGTTGTGGATGAGGGGCTCTTAGAAATGAGAAATAAGAGCTGTTCAGGGGGCATCCATCTGTCCTCTCTCCAAGTCGCCAGCCTGTTCTCCTTCTCCCCTGCCCAAGATCATCCTGTCTCCTATCAGGTCTGGACGCCATACTCTGCTGACTCAGCCCATCCTCCTCCTCCTCACCACACATCCTCCTAGACAGAGCAGGGGCCTGGGAGTCAGGCAGAGCTGTGCGAAGTGTGGATTCAGTAAACCAGCAGATGTCGTGTGAGGCAGGAAAGATCCTGACCAGTAGAGTTCTGTAAATCTTTACCGTTTCATAATATTCTGGCTTCTCATATAAACCTCATGCACTGCCCACGTCTCCTGCAGCTTTCTAACCCTGACAAGTCTCAGTTACAAGAGGAGCAGGACAGGCCCACAGAGGGCTGGAGGCAGGAGCACATCCCAGGTGCCCGAGGGGGTCAGAAAGGAGGGTGTTTTGAGGTCACCCTAGGTACCTCCCCTTCATTCAGATGGGAACCCAGGGCAGGAGAGGCACAAGGCTTTCTTAGAAATTCCTGTTCCCAAGAGGAGGCAGAACCAACGCAGACTTTGCCACTTCTGGTCCCTCCCACCCGACTCCCAGACTAAGCACCTGCCCTGTCCCCTCCTTGCTCCTGACTCCCCGTTGAGGGTAGGTGGCTCCTGGAGTCCTGCTTAGGGAGGGGGCAGACCCAGCCACTCTCCCCCATCAGTTCTGGTCCCTCCTTCCCGCCTGGACCTTGGACACCTCCCCGCTCTGACCCCCCACAGAGTTCATAGCTGCTCCATCCTCAGAACCCCAGAAGCCATATGGACCCCACCGTTAATGTCCACCCTGCTCCCTGCTCCTCCAGGGAACAGATCTTTCCCCTCAATATTGGGAATGGGATTGAGATAAGTCTAGGAACACTGGCCAGGCCGAATGAAACGGTCCCGCCCCCTAGTGGCCCATAGAGTAATTTTAGTGATAACCTGGGGAGTGAAGAGTTTTGACCCTATAAAATGAGGACACTACAGATCCAAGCCCACGGCAAACTCTGGGACTCCCCAGTCCTGTGTGAGTCCGTGCGTGCATGTCGGTGTGTGTGCGTGTGTGTATTGAGTATAAGTATGTGGGTGTTTGTGCACATGTGAGTGTGTGTCTGTGTGTGTGTCCATGCTCCAGGCACATGTGTGTAGCTGTGGGCTGGTGGGTCAGCTATCTGCCCTCTCCCAGCCATGTCTCTCTTCAGCCCCTCCTTTATGCATCCCTGACACACACGTTCTGTCACAAACACTGACACAGCTCTAAGTCCTAAGATGAACAAGTTCAGGGGCTCTGATGTGCAACCTGGTGGTGATGGATGTGCTCATGAACTTGTGCTAATCCTTGCACAGTGTACTGTATGAATAGATCAAATAATCATATTGAGTGCCTTGAATATATAATTGTTATTTTTTTTAACAAAATAAAAAGGAACACCCTGATATCTCCTTTGTAGATGTTGTTTTCCCCACCCAGCTTTGAACAAATGTGAAGGCAGAGAGTGTGTGAGTGACCTGTGCACCACAGGACACAGCCATGACTGCCAGATGTTAGATGTTTACAACTGTCTATTGATCAAAAAGTAAATCAGGACCCAGAGAACTGGGCTCAGTGCTCAGCTGCCCGTACATAGTCCAGTCTCAAGGTCAGCAACTGAACTCTGGTCAGTAGGGTCAGCTGAGCAAATAATATAATGGAGTCTCTTGAGCAGATGAGAATTCACAGGAGACATCTGGGACCAACTGGGAGACTGCAACACTGTTCAGGAAATCAGCTGGGTGGCTGTGGCTGGGACTTTTTTGAAGTGTGCAGTTCTGGCTGTGTCTGTTTTGAAGTGTGCGGTTTGGTAGCGTGAAGTATATTTTCATTGGTGTGCAGGCCCCCCCTCCCCCTGCCCCAGGTCATCTTCCTCAAATGAAACTGTACCCATTAAACAACCTTCCATTTTTTCTCCCCACAGACTCTGGTAACCAATATTCTATTTCTTATTTTTACAAGGTTGACCATTCTAGATACCTCTTGTAAATAGAATCAAATAATATTTGTGCTTCGTGACTGGTTCATTTCACTTAGCTTTTCAAGTTTAATCCACGTGTAGCATGTATCAGTCACAATTTCTCTCCCTTTTAAGACTTAGAAGTAATCTACCATCTGTCTCTGCCGCCGTTTGTATACCCATTCAACCATCAATATACCTTCGGTTTGATTGTATTTTTTGGTAATTATGAGTAAAGCCTTTATGAACAGGGGTGTATGAATAGCTGTTCAAGTCCCTTCTTTGATTGCTTTTGTTTATATAACCAGAAGTGAGATAGCTGAATCACATGGTAATTCTGTTTAATTTTTTTGAGGATTGTCAAACATTGGGTTATGCTATGTTAAATTTTTTGTTTCTTAAATAAACCATAAGAGGCCAGGATTATTATTACTATTTTTATTCAAGACTGAGCCCCCAAATGCCTTCCTATTAAATGGCTATATATGGGCCTACAATAAACAGGGAAGTGGTTAAATAAATGAGGCAGTGCTCTGGAGGGAATTTATGGCACAGAGAGCATTTGTCTTTCTTGTCCAGCAAGCAAAGCAGAACCATGAGATTCGGGCATCACTGGCAATGAATACAAAGGGGCTGAGTGTCGGGAAGCCCGAAGACGCCAGGAAGGAGATGCCCTTCAGCCAGGGGCCTGGGCTCTGCATCTGGGTCACCCTGTAGGATAAAATACCAGCCAGAGCATGAAAGGAGACAAACATGCCGACCAGGATGAGGATGGTGTGTGTGGCTCTAGTTTCATGAGCAGTTCTGGGGGAGGGGCTGCTGCTGCCGATGTGCTGGACTCTCTGCTTGTGTCTGTGCAGGATGAGGACCATGGAGCTGCTGGTCCAGGACATGACGGCCATAAAGACATCATCCACGAAAGCATAAATGACTGCCACTACCCTGACTGACCAACTTCCCTGGATAGGGTGAGGAGCTGTATCTATACAGTTTTTCCATACTCAGATTTTTACTATTTGTTGGGCCAGTTACATACTTTGTGATTTGAATACTTACCACTAGGTGCAAGACCCAGCAGAGCAAAAAGTGAAAAACTATGTACTGTGGGGTTCTAATTTGAAGGTCCAGCCATCTAGAGATACTTGGAGAAAGCTTAATGGCCTGAAAGCCAGTGAGAGCAGGTGTTGTTCAGGGAAACCCCTCTGGCCACTCTGTGTAAACAGAAGACAAGTTTACATTCAGCCTCATCCAGGAAAGATTTCAGTCCAAAAGCTGCCATTGTCTGAGGGACCCCTTTAGACCAGAGAACCAAGCTGTTAGCTAAGACCAGCTGGTGGAGGATCAGGCTTCTGGGTTTCAGGATCTTTGCAGTAATAATAATGAAATTATAAAAGCAAAGGAGTGAAGAATTTCCAAGGATTCCAGCACCAGTCTGAAGGAGAAAGGTGATGCCCCAGTTTGAGTTAACAGAAACCCATCCATCCATTGAGAGGAGACTAACGAGAGCAATCTAGATAATGAATAAGACACGTCATTCTTGTGACATCCAGAAAATGCTTTTTCTCAGAAAACCCATTATTCTAAGTGAGCACGAACATTCAGAACAGGTTTTGTGTAAGTGCAAAGCTATTTTTTATTGTAGAATTATTATCTGGAATACTGCAAGGAGTGAAACTTATGCAACCTCAATCAAAGAGAGACTGAGTGAATCCCTGTGTGTCCCCACAGTGGAGCCCTGGGCAGCTGTGTGTGTGAGGACGATAGTCTCTTGACAGCTGACCCATCTTCCAGAACATGCAGTTATGGGGGAAAATGAGAAAAAGAAAGACTCAGAAAATTATGTGAAAGTAGCTTTCTTTGACTGGAAGGAAATAGTATTGGTGGGTTTTCTAATTGTGGTGATTATTTTACTATATATTTTAAAATATTTATATAATTATCAAATAGTATACCTTAAATATATACATTTTTTAAATGCACAAAACAAAAATAAAAAAATAAAAAATAAAATTGATTAGGTGAAATGTATCAACTCCCTCTCTGAATCACTAATGCAACTAACTGTGATATATTCAATGGCACTTCTTGGTACTTCTTGTACCATTTTTTGTTATTTTTCAGCATTAAATAACACTCTTTTCACCATTGCAGTGGTTGTAATTAGCAGCACATGCAATTTTTAGAAATGAGATGACAGTGCTGGAATCTGCCATATTTTAAATTCAATATGTCTTTAGTAAATGCAATCGAGAAGGCAAACAGAAGTACAAAAAAATCACCTTTTGAGGAATTCTGGGAAGATGGCTGACTGGTAGAAGCCCTTGGCAGAGGCTCCTGAGCAGAGGAAGAAAAACTGGATGGATTTGGACTCTATGAAATCAAAGATGGGGAACTGAGCAAAGAAAGAAATTCAGCAGGCTGTAACTCCAAGGAAGAGCATTCAAGATAACAAGTTACAGATACAAAGCCTGTTGACTAGAAGATGGGAGACCCCTTCCCCAAGCAGGAGGCCTGCCGCAGGCTATCTGCGAACAAGCAAGGAACAAAAGACCTCTCATTTTACCTCACTGAAGAGAGCTGCTAAACTCCTTCTCTAGTGAGGTGCCACTTATGAACCTAGACACCACCCTACCAGTCATAAAATTGAATAGATATTTTCCCCCACAAGTCCAAACTCCCAGTCCACTCTTTCCCCCTTGCATGGTGGTCTGAAGTTTTGCCCTCTGCAAAACACAGAGTGTTTGGTCCTGTCCTGCGAGATCTGGGCATAGTGTCAACCACCAATCATCAGGACAGAATCTGTGACTAACAGGGAAGAAAGAGGGTGTGGGAAGAAAGGGACACTTGGTGGGAGGAAGAGCAGTCCCCTGATTATGACTATGCCTGGCCAGTGATGGTGTTGACCCTCATTTTGGGCTGTGTCTGGTGGGATAGGGTGCAGAACCCTGCCTCTGACAGCACCCACAGCAGGAGAGTGGTTGCCCCATGTGGACTGAGTTCGGCAGACAGGACTGGTCCTCAGCCCCTGGTGGGACTGCGAGCAGAGGGTTGATAAGCATGGACTATGACTTGATAGCAAGGGCATGGTCCCCTGATTCCAACAGAACCCTCAAGCAGTGGTTTACTGGGTGTGAACCAAGACCTGAGGGTTAGGGCATTGTCCCCTATCTCCAGCAGGGCTGGTGAGCAGAGGCTTATCAGGTGAGGACTGAGACCTGCAGGCAGAGTGTGGTGCCCTGACTTTAACAGAGCCTGTGAACAGAGGCTTGCCACGCAGTGGACTGAGACTGGCAGGTGGGGGCGTAGTTCCCTGCCTCCAACTGGTCTGACAAGCAGAGGCTAGCTGGGTGTGGACTGAGACTGGTGGGCATGGGTGTGGCCCCTGGCCCCAGCTAGGCCTGTGAGCAGAGAAGTGGACAACAATGTGGGCTGAGTCTGGTGGGCAGGAGTATGGATCCCTGGCTCCAATTGTGCAGTTGGAGACCCTTGAATCCCTCTTTGTTGGGCAGGGTTTGCACTGCCTGAGGCAATTTGGTTGGAACCTGTGTCTGGGCTGTGCACTCAGGGACATTCTGAGGTTGACCTTTGAAATTTTGTAGCAGGAAAGAACTGAAGGGTGGGGGCTGAGCAACACAGCTGTCTGTATCTCTTCACAGTTGAGATTTAAACACAATACTGTGGTTTTTTAGGATAGGGTAGAGGTTGGCTGATATCAAAACAGAGATAGCTTGTGCTATTTCACCAAGTAGGTCCTCAGAGTCTCTGGCCAAAACTCTGAAAGGGACCTTTGTAAGGTTGTAGGAGATAAGCCACAATTAGAAAGCCTAGTGCTTTGATAAGAGGCTATCTCTACAACATGGGAACCCCAATTCAATCTCACCTTATCAGTTCTAATAACCAAATGGTGGGAACTAGACATGGTGTGGACCCAGCAGAAGAACTCTGGCAACATGAATAACCAGAGTAGATCAACCACCTCCCCCCCCCAAAAAAAAAAGACAATGGAGATACAACTGAAGATGCCATACATAGACAAATGGCAGCAATGTCAGAAATTGAATTCAGAATATGGAGGGCAAATAAGATAAATAGAATGGAAGAAAAGATAGAAATTGAATTCTAAAGAGTAATTCTAAAGTTGTCTCAAGAAATTAATGAATTCAAAGCCCAAGTCACCAAAGATATGGACATAATGAGAGAAGAGATAGCAGACTCAAGGAAATGAAAAAGTTGGTTGAGGAGCTCCAAAATACAAATACAGTAATAGAGTTGACTGTTTTTTCAACTTGACTATTGTTGGTATATATAAAGGCTACTGATTTATGAATGTTGATTTTTTAACCTGAGATGCTGCTGTATTCCTTGATCACTTCTAAGAGTTTTATAGTAAAATCCCTAGTGTTTTCCAGATATACAATCACATCATCTGCAAAGAGTGAAAGTTTGATCTCTTCTGACCCTACATGGATACCCTTGATCGCCTTTTCTTCCCTAATTGTGGTGGCTAAAACTTGCATTACAATGTTAAAGAGCAGTGGAGACAATGGGCAGCCTTGTCTGGTTTCTGATGTGAGTGGAAATGATTTCAATTTAACTCCATCCAATACGATATTGGCCTGGGTTTGCTGTAGAAGGCCTCTATCAGTTTAAGAAATGTCCCTTCTATATCAATTTTCTTAAGTGTTCTGATCATGAAGGGATGCTGGATATTATCAAAAGCTTTTTCTGCATCAATTGAGAGAATCATATGGTCTTTGTTTTTTAGTTTGTTTATGTGCTGAATTATATTTATAGATTTACGTATATTGAACCAGCCTTGAGACCCTGGGATAAAACCCACTTGGTCATCATGTATAATTTGTTTGATGTGTTGCTGGATTCTGTTTGTTAGGATCTTGTTGAATATTTTTGCGTCAATATTCATTAGTGATATTGGTGTATAATTTTCTTTTCTTGTTGGGTCTTTTCCTGATTTGGGGATCAGGGTGATGTTTGCTTCATAGAACATGTTGGGTAGTAGTCCTTCTTTTTCTATATTTTGGAGAAGGCTGAGTAATATAGGTACTAGTTCCTCTTTAAAGGTTTGGTAGAATTCTGACATGAAGCCATCTGGTCCCGGGCTTTTCTTTTTAGGGAGATATTTTATGGTTGATGCTATTTCAGAACTTGATATAGGCCTGTACAACATTTCCACTTGATTCTGGCTAAGTCTTGGAAGGTCACATGCTTCCAAGTATTGGTAAATTTCCTTCAGAATTTCATATTTTTGAGAATAAAATTTCTTGTAATATTCATTAAGGATTTTTTGAATTTCTGAAGAGTCTGTTGTTATTTCATCTTTGTCATTTCTGATTGATGAAATTAGAGATTTTACTCTTTTTTCCTGGTTAGGTTAGCCAAAGGTTTATTTTATTGACCTTTTCAAAAAACCAACTTTTTGATTTATTGATCTGTTGTATAATTCTTTTGTTTTCTTTTTTTTCCCCCAATTTTATGAAACTTTATTTTCTTTATATTCTTTTTGAATGCAGCAGTTTTTTTTTTGTTTTTTTTTTACTATACAATTTGGATACATTCATCTTCTTAAAACTCAGTAACTTCAGAGATATCTTTTGTCTAACACATTGTTGTTAAAAATATGATGATGGAATGAATTATATATTAAATTATGTATAAAATACATACATGTGGAAAATATTGCCTAATTTAGGTTTCAGTGGAAAGAAAACAATATTTGCGAGCAATAATAATAATGTATTCATCATTGTATTGCTTAATAACATCTAGCATAGAGTATTGGATATATGTCTGTTGTATTTTCTCCCAAATTCTAAGAAATTCCTGAGGTGAAAAGAAGAAAAATATTAGAGCCTTCCTTTTTGTTTTGCAAAATACAGAAGTCAGTGTTTATTTTTCTGTCTCTATAAGCATGCTGT
>CAUYPK010115100.1:0-15299 GCA_963574355.1 Loris lydekkerianus
CCATGGTTGTTTTATTCCCTTTGATTTTTCCCCTGGGGCTTTGTTGAGGGCTCATACAGTGTTGTGGCCTGAAAAACTGGGGCCCTGTCTGGTGTGGTGGGGCTAAGTGGTTCTGTCTTATTTTCAGCTGGTTTCTGTTCAACCCTAGTGAAACGTTTACTTTGGGTTGAAGTCTCAGGGGTGGCCTCCTCTGGTTGCCCAGGGAGACAAGGGGTGTGGCTTCAGAATATCCAGGAGAGCTGTTTTACTTTTGTGTGTCCTTATGGTCGCAGCTCACTGTAGCGGGGTTGATGTGCGTTCTTCAACATTCTCTCTTGGTGCAGCTCAAATCCACCAGGTTACTTGCTAAATTTTCATCCCTTAACTATCCTTCTGGATGGGAGCCTCTGTGGAAAGCTGGCTCCAGTCCGCCATCTTGTCTCCTCCCTGTTCTCAAGCCTTTCAATCCTCTTCCTACTGACAGATTATTTGGGATGATGTTGGGAAAACTGGATATCCATGTGCAGAAAGATCAACTTGAAGTGGGTTTAGGACTTAAACATAAACTTGAAATCCCAGGTTTCAGGGTTTCCCTTAGTTCTATGAGCTGCAGTTAAGCAGCAATTTTTCTCCTTCTGTAAGTCCAGGTTAGCCATGTGTAAGAATAGCTGTTATACAAGAACAATCCACCACCCTCTGGACTGAGGTGAACAATTCAAACCAATTCAAGGTTTTCTCATATACATGTACGTGTGTGTCTTTATTGAGCTGCTGGACTTCCTATGTCTACACATTTTGTTAAATATGAAAAATAACCTCCATCTTAAAAAGCCCCTTAAGATACACTTTCTGTTACTTGTGCTCAAATAGAGTACCACCATCAGGTTAATGAACTTTATTCTTGCGACATGTGAAAAAGCAAACAAAAGAAAAATTATTTTCTATTTCCAGATCTTACATTAGAAAGATTTTCCATTGAGATAACTTCAAGCCTGCCATGTTAGATAACTTGTATAATATATTTACATATTTGTATTAAATATAAAATTTACATAGAAGAATACAAATAAATATGTATTAAGAAAGCATTGATACTGTGAAAATACTTAGTCATAAGAGAACTCAAGGTCACCACCTTCAGCATTTATAACTAACTGAAAGTCTTAGGGACCACAAAACAAAAGGGTATTTTCTGCTTAAGTTGCAAACAATCACAAAGACTGTAAATGTGGATGGCAGCAAAGAAAATCTATCCAATTAAAATTAGTATAAAAGATACTGGTTGGAATTCTCCTGATGGGGAGAAAGGTATGCTTATAAGATAAAACTATTTTCTTGGAAAAGGTTCACGTTGAAATGCCAATTTCATAACAATGCTTTTGAGCAACACAGGCTGGAGAAGGTTTTGCTTGAATTAAAGTTTAAACAAATTTTACAGGACACAGTTTATGTTCTTTTTGTATTCATCCATGCCAAATTTTGTAAGCCAGTATTACAAGGGTTTTTGAAATAAATGTTCTTTCCATTTTTTCAAAGTGAAGATAATTGTAACTCTCCCCTGGAATATGGAGGCATAAAGGCAAGAGGAAAGTGTCTAAACTATTATCTTTTTAATCCTCAAAATCAAATGACTTGTAACTCCAACTGATGAGGAAAAAAAGAGGCCTCATGTATCTTATGGTGTGTATAGTTTTCCAAAAAGGAAAACTGTCCAATATATTAACATGAAATTGCCAGTGATACTTATATCTGCAAGATAAAATCCTCCAGAGTTAGTGGAGCAACAGAAATACATCTTAAGGTTTTTCTATTCTTAATACTGATTAGCCAACCACCCACTTACTTACATTGAGTGATAATGTTATCCACATTCTAAACTGTTGTGGTATTGAACATCTTTTTTAAAAAGGTTGAAAGACCAGCCCAGTAATAGCATAAGATCTTGCAGTTTAGGCAGGATATTGCGTGAACCACAATTAATACCTCTCATGCCTCTATGCTGGCACAAGACATGGGGAAAACTTTCTGTTATTCATTGGCCACTGGACATTTAGTTTGCTTTCATATCATGAACATTGTGAACAATGCTGCAGTGCACATACAAGTGCAGGGATCCCTTTGAGATCCTGATTTCAATTTCTTTAGATAAATACCTGGAAGTGAGGTTCTTCATCATATAGCAATTCTATTTTTAATATTTTGAGGAGCCTCCACACTTTTACATAATGATTGTACCAATTCACAGTCCCACCAACCATGCACCAGGGTTCCCTTTTCTCTATAGTCTCATCAACACTTATTGCTATCATTATTTCCATAGATAGCCATCATGATAGGTATGAGTTGATATCTCATTGTGGTTGTAGCTTGTATTTCCCTGATTATTACTGAAATTGAACACATTTTCAGCTCTGGGCCATTTGTCTTCCACGGAGGAATGTCTATTTGGGTCCATTGCCTATTTTTTTAAAATTTCTTTTTCCCAATTGTAGAATTTTCTTATATGTTTTAGATACTATCTCCCTGTCAGTTACATGATTTGTAAATATTTTCTCACATTCCATAGGTTGCTTTTTTATTTAGTTGGCTACTTCCTTTGCCATGCAGAGACTTTTTGATATGATGTACTACCAGGTGTTTATTTTTGTTTTCATTGCCTGGTCTTTTGATGTTACATCCAACACATCATTGCCAAGACCAGAGTGAGAAGCATTTTCCCTATTTTTTTTCCTAGGAGTTTTGGGATTTCAGGTTTTATGTTTAAATCCACTTCAGGTTGATCTTTCTGCACATGAATATCCAATGTTCCCAACATCATTTATTGAAGACAATTTTCCCTATTGTACATTCTTAGTCTCTTTGTCAAAAATTAGTTAACATACACCTAGACTTATGTCTTGGATCTCTATTTTATTTCATTGTTATATGTGTCCATTTTTATGCCAGTAACATAGGTGTTGGATACTATAGCTTTGTATAAAAATTTGAAATCAAAATGTGTGATGTTTCCAGCTTTGCTTCTTTTTTTTTGCAAATTTTTTTTTCCAGTTTCTGCTCTTTTGTGGTTCCATATAAACTTTACGATTGTTTTTACCTGTTTCTGTGAAAAATATCATTGGGATTTTGTTAGAGATTCTACTCAATCTCTAGACCTATCGATTGCTTTGGATAGTACGACCATTCAAACAACAGCAATTCTTCCAATCAGTGAACACAAGCTATCGTTTCATTTATTTGTATCTACTTCAGTATTTTCCAGCAATGTTTTATAGTTTCAGAGTACATATCTTTTACCTACTTGATTATATTTATTCCTAAGTATTTTATTTTTTGACACTATTATAAGTGGGATAATTTTCTTAAATTCTTTTTTAAATGGCTTGTTGTTAGTGTATAAAAACACAATTAATTTTTGTAGGTTAAGGTTGGGTGCAGTGGCTCACACTTATAATCCTTCCACTGTGGGAGCCCAAGGCACAAGGATCCCTCAAGGTCAGGAATTTAAGACCAGCCTGAGCAAGGGTAAGACCCCGTCTCTACCATGAACTGAAAAATTATCTGAGAGTCATTATGCCCCCCTGTAATCCCAGCCCCTGGGAAGGCTGAGGCAGGAGGAATGCTTGAGGCCAGAAGTTTGGTGTTTCAGTGAGCTATGGTGATGCCACTGTCCTCTAGTCAGGCTAACAGAGAAAGATTTTGTCAAGAGAAAAAAAATAAGTTTATATGTTGTTTTTATATCCTTGTATCCTGAAAGTTTACCAAATTTGTTTATCATCAGTTCTCAAAATATTTTGTTGGCATCTTTAGGATTTTTCTGTACCTAAGGTCATAGCATCTTCAAACAGAGATAATTTATTTTCTTATTTCTCATTTGGATGAATTTTATTTCTAATTGCTCTGGCTAGGACTTCTAGTATTGTATCAAATACAAGTAGTATGAGTGGGCATTCTTGTCTTGTCTTTGATCTTAAAGAAGCTTTTAGCTTTCCACTGCAGAGGATAATGCTAGCTGTGGGTTTTTCAAATACTGTCTTTATTATGTTGAGTTACATTCCTTTTATACTTATTTTGTTGAGAGTTTCTATAATAAAATGATTTTGAGTTTTGTCAAATGCTTTTTTGTATCTACTGATATGATCAAATGACTTTTATCCTTTATTGTATTGATGTAGTGTCACACTTGTTTATTTTCTATGTTGAACCATACTGGCATCACAGCAATGAATTCCACTTGATCCTGGTGATGATGTTTTTAATGTGCTGGGGGGTTTTATATTTATTTTTTACTTCAGAGTATTATAAGGGTTCACATATTTTGGTCACATAGTTTGTATGTGTACATTACAAGTCAATGTTACAGGGTGTTAATGTGCTGTTACATTTGATTTGCTAGTATTTTGTTGTGGATTTTTGAATCTCTGTTCTTTGTGGATATTGGACTGTAATTTTTTTCTTGTTGAATCCTTTTCTGGCCTTGGAATCAGGGTAATACTGGATTTATAAGGTGAGTTTGGAAGAGTTCCCTCCCTTTCAGTGTTTGGGGAGAATTTAAGAAGTACTGACATTAGTTTTTCTTTACATGTTTGGTAAAATTTATTGGAGAAGTCATCTGGTCCCGGGATTTTCTCTTTGGGGAGGTTATTCATTCTCCTTAATGATTGCTGCTCCTTTTATTTCAATTTGAAGAATTCTTTCAGCATTTCTTATAGGACAGGTAAAGTGGTAAAAAAAAAAAAAAAAAAATGAGCTAAACTTAGTTAGGAAGAGAATTTGTACACTTAAGGTATTCTTAAATGGAGCAGCTAATGCTTTCTATCACAAGCTCATCAGGCACTGCAGTTGGAGATAAACCTGGAGCTTTCAGAGCACAGAAAAAATCCATTTCTTTCCTTTTTCCTTTTTCAAAAAGAGATAAGAGAGTATCTGATTGTTTCAGAAGAGATCAGGAACACAATGAAATCTGATATGCCTTTTTTTATTTAGACAAATTAGTGTACTTAAATTCCAAGAGGGTGCTCTAAAGCATAATGTTAAAGCATGTAGCTAGGCAACGCTGGCTGTTTGTCCTCTTAGAGTGAAGGCACTTCTGAAAAGTGAATGATGCATGACAGCAAATAAAAGTATAAAAACGACATAAAGCAAATTGAAAATGCATTTTTCAATAACTGCCTGAGAGAACACTTGAGGACAGAAATAAAATGTAACACTGAAGTCAGACTTGCTGAAGGGCCAAGGTAAAATTGTCCCTGGGTTACTTGAATATATATAATAATTTTCAGAAGCAAACAAGAACAATAGCTGTGCAGGAGAATTCAGTAGTGTTAAGAGCTTATGTGCTAACAGACAAGTAAAAAGAACTTCTGAGAGGAAAAGGCTGTAAACAAAACAAAAAGGATGATTTTTTTCACTGATTCCTAAAGCATTTCACAAAGCATTCCACAGTTTTCATTAAGTGACTGTTCTGCTAAGTTCTACATCATTTTTAACGGCACTATTTTTGCTAAGATTTTATTTTCTTCTGTTCAAAATGACATTTCTGATCATGTTACCATCTGTGAGTGCATACAGCTCAAACAAAGAAGTCAATGTTGTATCTCTCATTATATTTCTTGGAATTTGATACTAATCATATATCTAGAATTCAATAATATATTGTTTTGACATTTTTCAAATTGCAAATGGCAAAATATAAAGAAGACAAAGAAGAGTAGTAAGGTAGTAAACATAGATTCCTAGAAAGAAGCACATATATATTTCTTTTCTATTGACTTGATTATCTCAAACAGAGCTCTTTATTTAACTGTCCACACCCAGGGTAGAAATAGCACTAAGAAAACTTTTTTAAATTATAGAGTGTATAGTACTATTCAAATACAAGGTATTAATATCTACCAAACTGTAAGTAACTTGGCTTAGAATATTAGCCTTTGTTTTCTATACTAAATAATTGCTAAATATCAATAAATTTTAAGTGCTACAATATAATAGAAAGTGAGGTATTGGGCCCATTTTGAAGGTATCTACTACAAACCATCAAACAAAAGAGAGAATAGCAACTAGGAGATGTATGAGTAAGAATCAAACGTGTCACTAGAAGGGGCTCAGTTCTTTTGTTGTTGTTATTGAGCTACACCAAAAGAAAACTGTTAGTTATAAGGCTAGTGTTCAGAATATGAAGCTTTAAATCTGAAGCAACTTCCAGGCAGAAAAGTAGAAAGTTTGAATTTAACAGATTATTCAATGTCAGAAGCATGGAAGATCAGGAGGAGGGCCAAAGGAAAACATTAAGATAAAGTTTACTAATTCTGAATGCTGTTGAATGTTATGGCAGAACATACCAAGGCTTAGAGGTGCAGAATGTTTTATAGATTGATATACAATGGAACTCACTTTTTCCTTGTTGCTTTGGGGACAATGGATCAGAAGAGAATGCAGAAGTAGGAAGGAAAAAGTTATTACGGTAATCCAGGTGAAATGAATAATAGTACTCTCATTCTGCTGGCTATTCATTCACATTTTTTTCTTTTCTGCTCCTCCAAATTGCCCCTTAATTTTGGAGGGTCTTAAGGCTCAAAACCCTTCTTATCTCTATGTATACAGTTTGTTTTGATGATTTTAAGTCCCAAGGCTTCAGCTACAATTTTTCTCTAATAATTCCCAAATGTATGCCTCCAGGTCAGGTATTTCATCTGAACTACAGGCTCATATATACTCAAAAGCCACCTCATCTTTGGCTTGGAAATCTAAAAGATGCTTCAAACTCAAAATGTTTATGTGAGTTCCTGAACTCATAAATTTCACGTGCATGTTAGTAGATGAAATCTCCAAGTATTGAATTGCTCAAGTGAAACCACAGAGACATTTTGATTCCTCTCTTTTTATCAACTCATATTGAATCTATCAGAAAACGCTATTGGTTCTACTTAAATATACACAAAATCCAAAAGTTCTCCTAACACTCAGTTATCACCTTAGTCTGAAATACTATCATCTTCACTGGTGTCATTGTAGTACTTTCCTGATATGTCACCCTGCTTTAGCCCCCTACAACCTATTCTCAGACCAACATCCAGACTGGAATTTTTGAACATATATTAAATCATATATTTGTTTTGCTTAAAACTTCCTAATAGCTCTCCATTTTCATCCAAATGAAAGCAGAACCTCTTGAAGTGACCCACAAGATCCTTCTATGCAATCTGACCTTCCCCTGAGCTTTGCACAGATAAAGACCAAATGCCACAAAGCCCCACCCTCTGGTGAATGTATGTAGGTCAGGTCATTTTAATACTAATTAGTAGTAGTTATCTGCTGCTACGTGATAAATTATTCCAAAATTTAACAGATTTCAATAGTTTGTTATCTCACAGTTTCTGTAAGTCAGAGAACTGGGCTTAAATGTGTTCCAGCTGATAGTCTTTCCTGGGATTGCTGTTAAATGGTCAGTTGTTTAGGTAAACTACAGAGCCTACAGTTAAACTAAAGAGCCTAGACTGGGAAGAATCCATTTCCAAAATCACACATCTTGGTTGGGAGAGCTCAATTTCTCATTGGCTTTGTTCCAAGTCTTCAGTTCCACACCACAAGGTCTTTTCAGAAGCTTCCTCCCTAAATGTCTGGGAAAGATGGCTTCTGGTTCCCCAAGAACAAGCAATCCAAGAGAGAGGAAACACTAAGTAGAGCACAACACAGAAACTTTGATCATGTGATAACTTAATAGTGTAAGTAATATAACATCACTTCTGTTCTACAGACACTAAACACCAATCACTAAGTCCAGCTCATACTGAAGTGTAGGGTAATTCCTCCATTTCTGAAAGGGAAAAGTACCAGATTGGCCAGGTGGCAGTCTAAACCTCAATGGAATCTCTGGTGGAAGTATTCCTCCTCTTGGAAATGTAATCTCTAGACCCGAAAGGTATAAATTAGCAGGGATGGAAAACAAAATTGTTAATGGATGAATCACTACTGGTAACAGAGGAGTCACTCTCATTGTCACCTTTTGATTTTGAACTTGTAATTGTTGCCTGGCTATGAAGATAGGCCTTGGGAGATAAAGAATGTTTGACCAAAAGTCAAAAAATTGCCATGGGGGCTTCCTATTATGAGCTTGGTGTTATTTGTCCCAATGAACCATAAAGCTGATTATGAATAGCAGCTCTACTTTACCAAATGGAAGTAGTATATAGGAGACCAGCTCAAGCAGGATGTGAAGGGACAAGTACGTTGCATGAGGAATTGGGTGGTTCAAATGCCCTTGACATCAATACATATATTACCTTATTCCCTCAGTGTTCTCCTATCACTTTATGAGGTATTTCTAATAATCAATGACCAAGGAAGGGATGACTTGGGCTTAGTGTATAGATGGCTGTACAGTAGAAATCTTCCCAAGTGTATCCTTAAAGCACTACAGTCCCCCTCTGAGTTGGCCCTGAAGGACAGAACTAACAGAAAATCTCCAGCAAGAAGAACTTTGAGCAGAACGTTTGGTTGTTTATTTTGCTGGCCAGAGATACAAATTTGCATTGACTTATGGGCTGTGGTTAGAGATATGATCGGACAGGTAGGAATGTGGAAAAAAATGTGACTGTAAAATTAGCAACGAGAAGGTTTAGGGAAGAAACTCTCAAAATGTCATGGAGTGTACAGATTCTTTGTTCCCTGTGAATATTTACCAAAAGGTGACCTCAGCAGAGAAGGATTTTTAATCAGGCGGTTAGAATTGCTCATTCTGTGAACATCAGCCATTTGCCCCAGCTCCCACATCACTGACCGATAAACTCAGGAACCAAATATCCACCATGGTAGGGATGGAGGGAATGGACGGACTTAGTGACTTGAACTTCCCCTTGACAAGGCTGGTCTGGTTACAGTTACTACTAAGTGCCCAGTCTGCTAACAGCATGAAACTAACACTGAAATCACAATATCACATTATTGCCCAGATGTATCAGCCAGATACCTGTTGGCAGGCTTATTCTGCCTAAGTCTTGGTAGGTGGCATACTTCCAGGTATTAAAATGGACTACTTTCATCATGGAAGGGGAAACACTATTTCTTAATTAGAACAAATCTTTACCTTGGATATGATTTATTTTCTGTGACCATAATACTTTTGCCTTATTGTCTTATTGTATTACCTGGAGTTACTAACCTGAAATTTTATGGGAAAATGGGAGTAAGGAGAAGTATGTTTGAAATAATAGAGATAAAATAGGGTACTTATTGGTACTTATGTGTCTTGTAATAATCAATAAAAAACTACAACACCCCAATTCAGGCAGGACCAGTAACAGCACAGACTGCTCAGGAATAAAAATTTGAGTTGCCTCGTCAAGTAAAAAACCATGACAAACTAGGATGGTTTTTGAGAGAAGATGGAATATAGATTGGGTAGTGTCTTCTGTTTTATAGATCCACAGGAGTGTATTCATAGTTTCAGTATAAGAATATGTTCACTTAGGGTGCAGTAGTGTATTAGTCATCATTGCTAAAAGCTCAATATTTCCTTATAGTTTCAAGAGATATATGACACAGGAATTCTATGAGGAGATTTAAGATTATCTGATGTAATTTGCTATGTGTAAACTGCAATCACCTGTGGGAGGCCAGTGGTAACATTCAGTCTAATAAGCATTTTATGATCTGAGATATAGTGTTTGTTTAAACATTTATTTTATATTTTATAGAGTCTGACTTAGTTCAGTCTTCATTTATATTGTTTTCTTCTCTATAAACTGTATATAGATAGATATAAACATACTGACATTCATCCAGCAGAGCTTAGATCATCCTGATCCCTATGGAGGAAGGGAATGAATTCTAGTAGCTAAACATATATGGATCTAGAGTAAACCTCATCCAACATATGTATATAACTTATTTGCATGGATTTTGTAGTTTTGTTTGAGCTATGAATTTCCTGAGGTTAATTTTTCAACCTGAACTCAGTGATGAATTATTACTTTATCCAGAGTCTATTGTATTATTTTATTGAGCTCTGAATGTAGGCTATCATCAGTATGGTGATATACTATGGCTGATCAGAGACCTGTGTCTTCTTTCAAAACATAACACGTAATGTTATGGCAGCTGCAGAGAATGAGTTAATATACACTTCAGGTCATAACATGAATGTGTATTCGATATCTTCTTGGTTAATTCATTTTGTTCCTGGGTCATTATGTTTATATTCATCAGGATGGAGGATAATGCACTGGCTCACGCAATTACTCTGTGATACTCCTGGGACTAGTAATAACTATGATTGTGACCTTAGCAAAGGGCAACCTTGGCTAATTTCCTGTTTGCTCTGTTTCCACATTCAGGGACTCTTCCCACAATTCAAAGGTCCCTGAAGTTGGGCCATAAATAAAATATATTAGTTGCCGCTCCTTCATCATATGTTTGCAAAATGTATGTTTCCAAGCTCTTCTCCCATTAGTTGTGTTTTCTTATCTTTACCTTGTTCAACACTGTTAGCATGACACAATCTCTGTTGATAATTACAACTTTGCCTTTTTTACTTCTTCTGGCTTTAGACAATTCAATTGCTTAAACTACCCAAAGGGCCCGATTGCTATTAGTGAATGACTGATACTAGACCATTGTAGGATTCATGACCTCATAGTACAGTTTTTAGTATGAGGCTCCTTACACCTATTTTTAAAACAAGTGTTTGCCAATGTCCTGTTTCTGAAACTATGTGAATATGACCCACAGATGACTGTGGAAATATTGGACACAATGAAAACACCAGTACACAAAATCTCATTTAACTTGCATTGGTATATGAGCCATAAGTTAAGAGGAATTACACTTCAACAGAGGATGAGAGATTATATTGGATAACAGAAGCACAGTGAATAAAATTTTGGAGTCTGCCCTAGTTTCCTGAAAGGAA
Source organism: Loris lydekkerianus (assembly GCA_963574355.1). NCBI lineage: Eukaryota > Metazoa > Chordata > Mammalia > Primates > Lorisidae > Loris > Loris lydekkerianus. The sequence goes on from CAUYPK010115100.1 coordinate 10,886, forward strand.
AGCTTTATATTACCCACCATATCATTCATAAATTCCAACATACTCAGTTTATCTTGCATAGTTGCAAATACTGCTTTTGTTTTGAGCCATATTACCTAGTTCTAACTTCTTGGTTCTGGGTATTTTAATTACTTCATCATTAGTATCATATTGCTGATTATCCATAGGTTATATAACAATTTCTAAACATCATAAGTAGCTCCTTGATTGGACTATGAAATGATGTCCTGCAGTTTTTGGATGATCATGTGTCTATGAGCTGCACTGATGTTCATCAAGATGAATTCTTGTTGACATCCATGTCCACACACAGATTTAATTGTATTCATATACATGCTATACATTTAAGATTGATTTTCTGTCAATAGATAGGTAAATATCACTGAAATGTTTATAGAGTTTATTTTTAGAATAACAGATGGAGTCCTTTTCCTTCTTACAAAAAAATTGTGTCACATTTTGTTTTCTTTTGACAAATATGTAACGAGTGTCTTCTAAGTACCAAATACTGTGTTAGAGACAGTATAGGTGTGAAGGGCAGTTAAATGATAATCTTAGTTTAACTAGGAAGAATAGAAGCAAATGTGCATAGTACAGTGAAATATGATTAATAGTGGTTACAAAGTCTTGGCTTCCTGCCACCCAGAACACATCTGTAGCCACAACTTCCTGTCTCCCTTGAAAATAAAGAACTGATATAAAAATAGTACATACTTTCAAGATCTATAAAGACGGAAGGGCATAGTTGAAATAATACAGAAGGAAATGGTGGCATAGTGGATTAAACATCAGGAGACCCGTGTTTCAGAAAACATTTTCTCTTTTAATGTCATTCAGACTTTTTATTATTTTAAAAATGATAAAGCTTTGTTTTAATTTTTTGAAATTTTCTTTCTAATAAAATTTTATGGCTATGGAAACATGAAGAAATGAATTAGTAATGAATTGGACTGTGACATTATATTAGTTTTTTATTGCTTCCATACCAAATTTTTAAAAATTTAGTGACTTTAGGGCTATGCCTATGGCTCGAGGAGTCAGGTGTTGGCCCCATATACTGGAGATGGCAGATTCAAACCTGGCCCTGGCCAAAAACTGCAAAAAAAAAAAAAATTAGTGACTTTAAACAGCACAAAGAAATTATTTTATGATTCTGCAAGTCACAATTTCAACATAGGTCTCAATGGGCTCAAATCAGCATTAGCAGAGTTGAATTCCATTCTAGAGATTGTAGGTGAAAATCTGTTTCCCTGCCTTTTCCAGCATTTAGAGGCCTGTCCCTGGTCCTTGATCATAAACCCTTACATTTCATAACCAGCAATGAGAGATCAAGTCTTTTTCATGCTTACATCTTTCTTTTCCCACAGCTAGTAAAATTCCTTTACTTTTAAGGACTCTTGATTGGACTGGGTCTGCTCACTTAATGCAGGATGATCTTTTTATCTTAAGGTCTTTAACCCAACCATATCTACAAAGTCTCTTTTGCCCTATAAGGTAACATAGTCTGGTTCTCAGTATTTGTGTGTGGACAAATTTTGGGATCATTATTTCTCCTTACAGATATTTGAATTATGAAATCAATTCATGAATACCTACAGAAATGCTGAAACATCTTAAATCATCTCTGCCCAGGTTATACAGTACCTGCGATAGACTATTAACAGCCTCCCCCACATCTAAATTAATGTCAACTCTAATATGAGCATGCACTCTATTTGTTCCTGGTAATGAATTGGTGTCACATATTCATTTATCTGTTCCTAATAGAACTTTAATATGATAGTGTCTAAACAGAAGCACATGAAAGTGAATATTAATAGTTCATGATTTTTAATTTACTATTAGAAGAGAGTGGTCGAATCCACTACTTCCTTTTAACTGGAGAACTATAATAAGTTCCTTGGAATCTCAGGCATCAATTTGTGATTTCAGTCTTGATTCATGTCAAGATGGAGCACATTTAAATACTCAGGGGCCATATGAACACATGAAATACATAAAATTTAAGAGTTGTTAAGTTCTATAAGAATAACATATCCAAAGCTTTGGCTTGAGGGAAGTGATAAAAATATTAATAAAACTGAAAGCCAAGTGAAATTGGGATACAACTAATTAGGAGGAAGTGGTATTTCAGCCTCAATTGCAGTGATATATTTATGCTCTAAGTAGTTGATAAACAGAAGAGAAACAGTGTAATTTATTTGCTATAAATTATATGATTAAATACAAACATGTTTTAAATAAAGGAATATTAGTTGTGTTAGGAAACCAGAGACTTTTAATTGAGTGTTACTTTAAAAAAGTCTTTTATTAGTTTTCATTCAACTGTTGACAGAATTGGTCGCGTATATGAATTAGCCACTTTCTCTTAATCCTCTAAATCTTGAGGTGTGTGGTACCTATCTTTTTTCAAATAAACTATTTAACCCTTACTCTGAAATTTAACTTATCTGGCAATGGAATTCAAAAAGTTAAGTCAGCAAATATTTACGGAAGCATTACTACAAAGCAGTTTGCTTGACAGTGAATTTTAAACGAATAACTTCCTTGTGTTTTACATTTAGAATCTATAATTATGTTCCTGTGGCAAATACTTTATTAATAATAAAATACTTTATCAAATTTTAAAATTATCTTTACTCCCAGTGTGCATGGAGAAACCATGGGGATAGTTGATGATAAAAAACAATTTGTTGTATTTGATGCATAACCGACTGTAATTTCTGAGGATGAGTAGATGCCTTGTGAGAAATCAATTTCAGAAAGCAGCTCATGAATAAATTACCTAAATCTTTTTTTGTTTCTGGGTTCTAATGACTCACAGAAGGATGCCATTTTTAAGATCTGCTTATTATGTGAAGTGCTAAGAAAGCAGAAGAGCAAATTCATTTTATCTCCTCTCCCCCATCTAGAACTATTTCTTAGTATAGTTTCACATCTTGTATATTTTGGTCAGAAACAAAATGTTGATATGAAATAAAATCCAGACTTCCTCAAACAATGTGACTATAATTGATACTCCACTTACTTTCTGCTTTTATAATAAACCCACTTTGTTCTGGAGAAGATAAAATCAGGGCAAGACCACTACCTTCTGAAATCCTGCAATGTTTTGAATTTCCCCTCCAAAAATCATAGTAAATGTAACTGCCCTTGTGATGGTACTAAAAGATGGGGCCATTGTGAGGTGATTAGGCTATGGGGGTTCTTCCCTCCTGAAAGGATTGATGTCGTTATGGGGGTGAGTTCATTATCCTGCCTATGGGTTGTAATACACGTATATGAAGTTCATTCCTCTTTTTTCTCTGATTCTCGTCTCTCTTGCCCTTCTGTTATCATCCATAGGAAGACACTGTATGAAGGCCCTCATCAGATGTCGGTGCCATGCTTATGGACCTTCCTCTGCCTATGGTGCATATTTTTATCTATAAAAAATTAAAAAATAATAAAAATAAAAATAAAAACATTTTCTATTGGCCGGTGTGTGGCACTCTGTTTTAACAACACAAAATAGATTAAGACAAAGTTTACTAGGCTGTGATCACTGTAACATTTAGTTTTCTAAGGTCCTTACATTGGAGATAAGCCACCAACATTTTCAAATTCATTGTTTATAAGGTTGTAAACTAAGAAAAAAGGATTTAGCCATAAATAAGGAAAGTGGATCTATGATTATTCCTAATGTTCAGAGAACTCTAATCTGTGCTCTTAGGAATTGAAAATAAATTGGCACGTTAATTGATAAAGCATTATTGTTTGATGGTGGTTTTAATTTTTCTACCTGGCTAGTAAACAAATTGCCCTGAGGTTATAAAAGTTTAATTCTAAAAATAGTTATATAAAAGTAATGAAAGACCTCCTTTCTTCTGACGCTGACTTCTAGTATGTATACTCTACTCTTTTTGAAGACTTCTAGTGTACAACATACACTTTAAGATTTAAATCCATTTAAATTTACAAATGTATTTTAAAGTGAGTAATTATGTTTGTAAAATTATTTTATTTATTTATTTATTTTTATTCTTGAGGATTTATTGAAAGTACAAAGATCCAGTTTACATTAATTGCATTTGTCAGGCAACGTCCCTCTTATAAATTATTTAAATGACAGATTTCCACTGAATTTTTTTTTTTCATGGTAATAAATTCTATTTTTATTTTATTTTATTTATTATTATTATTATTATTATAGACAAAAATATGCACCATAGATGTGGCCCAACCCATCACCCTCCCTCCACCGAAACCTCCCCCCTCCCTTCCCCTTCCTTGGTCCTTTCCCCATAGTCTTGTGCTATACTTGGGTTATAGCCTTCATGTGAAAGCTATAGTTTAGCTTCATAGTAGGGCTGAGTACATTGGATACTTTTTCTTCCATTCCTGGGATACTTTGCTAAGGAGAATATGTTCCAGC
>CAUYPK010115101.1:0-56187 GCA_963574355.1 Loris lydekkerianus
TGTGGGATTCAATGTGCTGATTATTTGTACAAATTGGAGTGCTTACATCCTACTAATTAACATAACTTTCCCCTCATTTGTTTAATCACAGTGTTAAGACATTTGTGTTCTGTGCTTGATAGATTTGACTCGTACCCTTGCGATATGCTCCATAGGTGTGGTCCCACCATTAACCCTCCCTCTATCGAATCACACCCCTCCTTTCCCATCCTCCTCCCCTTCTCTTCTTTATCCTGGGCTATAGTTGTGATTCATCTTTCATATGAAAGTGTGAGTGATTATAAATTGGTTTCACAGTAGCACTGAGTACCTTGGATATTTTTTTTTCCATTCCTGAGATACTTTACTAAGAAGAATGTTTTCCAGCTCCATCCATGTAAACATGAAAGAGGTAAAGTCTCCATCTTTTTTTAATGCTGCATAGTATTCCATGGTATACATATACCATAATTTATTAATCCATTCATGGGTCAATGGGCACTTGGGCTTCTTCCATGACTTGGCAATTATGAATTGAGCTGCAATGAGCAATCTAGTGCACATATCTTTGTTGCCAAGTGATTTTTGGTCTTTTGGATATACAACTAGTAGAGGAATTGCAGGATCAAAAGGCAGGTCTACATTTAGATACCTAAGTGTTCTCCAAACTTCTTTCCAAAAGTAACGTACTAGCTTGCATTCCCACCAGCAGTGCAGAAGTGTTCCCTTTTCTCCACATCCATGCCAACATCTGTAGTTTGGGGATTTTGTGATGTGGGCTACTCTTACTGGAGTTAGACGATATCTCAAAGTGGTTTTGTTTTGCATTTCTCTGATGATTAAAGATGATGAACATTTTTTCATGTGTCTGTCGACTGTGTGCCTGCCTTCTTCAGAGAAGCTTCTGGTCATGTCTCTTGCGTACAATGAAATGGGATCACTTGTTCTTTTCTTATTAATAAGTTTGAGTTCTCTGTGGATTCTGTTTATTAGACCTTTGTTGGAAATATAACCTGCAAAAACCGTCTTCCATTCTGAGGGCTGTCTACATGCTTTACTTACTGTATTTGGCTTATTTTAGAGCACTTCAGCAAAGCAGTGGTCTCTAAAGAGCCATGAAACAGCGTGTGGATTGTGAATGTCTGGGTTCATTACAAATGAATACAGACAAACCTCGAGGTAAGAAGTGAACTTCTGGTAACAGATGATGCAAAATCACCAATAAAACCCAGGCCTGAGACTGTTTCTGGAGCCATAGTGCTCAGCGAGGTTATGATCATGACTCTTCAATGAAGGACATCAGGGCATCAGGACTCCCTAATTTCACAGTTCCCACTCGCAGGGAGTGCTGCAGAGGGTGCTCTTTACAGAGGGGAGGGCCACCATTCTCACTTCTCTGTGTTTTAAAAGTTCTGAGTGGCTCCTGCATTGCTGATGTGCTGAAATGCCTGACTTGAGTGGAACCTTTCTTTCGGCTTTAATCAAGAATCTGGTGACAGATTCAGTCTCACAATTTAAAAGCCCTATCTTGAGAAGCTCATCTCTGCATCCTGCCAGTGCCTCCTCCATGTGGCTTCTGCAGAATGATTCTCTTCTCGTCTAAGCTCTATGAAATCCTATGAGGTTTTGATGACACCACGAGACCCAACACAAGTATCGCCTTCTCTGTGAATAGCGTCTGGACAAATTGCCACATCTAAGTCCCCTTTCTTCCCTTTGCTCATTTTTTCCCTTTCTTTATGCTTACAATGGTATGCTTATTATTTTTTCATATAACATTTAATTAGAAAAGGAATATATACCTCTATGAATCACCACCAATAACAAATACATACATATATTTAAACTCAAAAAATAGAAAATTATTTCTAAAAGATAAAATTTGTTCTTGTTTGTGTCTATTGGTAGTAAAGTATAAAATTTCTAGAACCAATGATAACATGTATTGTTTAGACAATAAATAATGAATCTTATTAAATAAAAACGATAATAAAAAAGGAATCTATATTCAATATTAAAGAATGGAAACATAGAAAAGTCTTTGAAAGAAAACAAAAAATGACTTACAATTCTATTTTCTAACGGAATCATTACTAATACTTTATGATATTATATCCTTTCTCTGCCTCTGCCTTTTTTCACTTCCATCTTCCCTCCTTTCTTCTGTTTCTCTCTTACCCTCCTTCCCTGTCTCTTGTTGAACCTTCTCTGTTTGTTTCTCTCTGTTTCTTTCTTTCTTTTTTTAATCTACTGTGTCAAGGTATGGCTTACATCCAACAAAATGCAGCTATTTTTGGTAACAGTGAGATGAGTTTTGACAAGTTTATTCTTCATGTATCTTCATCAACCCCCAAAGTGAGGGGTGATGGACTCACTCAGGCTTCTCTGCATCAGCACATTGACACAGGGAAGTATACTGACTTAGTTTGCCACTGGAGATTAGTTTTGCCTGTCCTAGGACTTTGAATAAAAGGAGTCACACAGCATGTCCTCCTCTTTGCCTGGCTCCTTTCCCTCTGCATAACTTTCTTGAAACTGATCCATATGGTTGCAGATGTCAGCTGCTCATTCCTTTTGTTTCGTAAAGAGATTTACTTTCAGAAATATTCCATTGCTTTTGCATTGATATTGCTACTTTCACTGGAATTCACTTTCACATATACATCAGCAATACTATATTTGATTTCTTTATGAATAGACTTCATTTTTTAGACCAGTTTCAGGCTTACAGAAAAAATGAGTAGACAGCACAGAAAATCTGCAAATACTTATCCACCCTTGACAATTTCCCCTATTATTAATGTCTTGCATTCGAGTGTTGCATTTGTTATTATTGATGAGCCAATATTAATACGGTATTATTAAGTAAATCGTTTTTACAGTATTATTAATAATACAGTATTAATTATAATTAGTTATACATAAATATAATATATAATTAATTAATAATATAGTATTATTAAGTAAACCATCATTTACACTAAGGTTTATTCATTATTTTGTACGTTCTGTGGGTTTTGACAAATGTATCCACATTACAATGTCATACAAAGTAGTTCACTGCCCTCCCCTGCACCTGTTCATCTCTTTCTCCCCTGAATGCTTGGCAATTAGTAACTGGCCTTTTTATTTGTCTGCATAGTTTTGCCTTTTCTAGAATGCCATTGGAATGACTCAATATGTAGCCTTTTGGATTGGATTCTTTTACTTAGCAATATGCATTTAAGGTGTTGTCTTTCTGTGGCATAATAGCTCATTTCCTTTTAGCAATGAATGACATATGTTATATGCATGTACTAATTTATCCCTTCATCCATTGCAGGACATTTTGATTGCTTTTGAGTTTGGGCAGCTGGAAATAAAGCTGCTGTAAACATTACTTGTAAGCTTGAGCCTTCCCAAGAAATACCTACTGTCTCATATGATTCTCACATTACTAGGAGGTCGGTAAGTTAGATATCCATTCTGCTGGATGGTGAAACTAAGGTTCAGAGACAGCAAGTAAGGCCGCTGGTCCTTGGCAGTGGCAGGATCAGGGTGTTCATCCTCATACTCCTGTTTCTGTGCCTTTTTGCCCAGCTTGCTCTGGATTCTCTGATCTAAGGCAACCACCCAGAGGTCTTCAGAATTTCTGAGCTCTTGGGCTGCAGAGCACAGCAAGCTCCTGAAGTCCTTCTTAGGTCATAGCTTTCCTCTGGGAATCTGGGTTTAAGGGTCAGAGCCTTCTCCAGAACCTGTCAATGGTGATTAGTGGAAATGATCTGCCTGCCCTTGAATATCTCCAGATTCACAATTCTCTGTCGTGTTCCATTTGGCATTGTACCCAGATTTAATGGCATTCCACAAGGGCTGCTTTGTAACTATATGCTTTGAAATGTGCTTTAAAGAACATATTCTTTTTGTGTGTGTGTGTGTGCAGTTTTTTGGCTGGGGCTGGGGTTTGAAGCTGCCACCTCTGGCATATGGGGCCGGTGCCCTACCCCTCTGAGCCACAGGCACCACCCTAAAGAACATATTCTTAATTTAAAGTTTTTGCATAGTAAGTGCTCCTGCATTGCACCAGCACTTGTTGGATAGCAACAAGAACACCTTTGCATTTAAAGCTCAATATCCAAAACTTTATACTGACCACCAAATACACAGGACACTCAGAGCACATTTCAACACTCTGCACTCAGGGTCCAGCTCACATGATCTTGGAACAGATTGTTCCAAAGCTGAATTCATACTGCTGTCCCTTTGCTCCAGGCTAATCTTAGTGTTCACCCTGAGCCACGGTGTGCTTCAGTACCAACCACTCTGTGTGTGCCAAACTCGATGGCCTGATCCTTGGCTCACCCTGGGCAGGCCACTGTCTCCACCACCAGTTAATGGTCAGTCTGGGCGTCCTTAACACTCTGCTGCTTGATCTCTGCTCCCACTACCAAGGCCCTCACACTTGAGCTGCTACTTTTCCCTGCTAGGGAGACATTTTCTCCCTTCTGCCTCAACTGTGGCTATAGCTCAGCATTTGGGGGGGGGGGGGATATTAGTGTTCCCCAAAGTTATGAGGACATTATTCATTTATGCTCTAGAGTGGTCCATTGCCTTATTGCTGGGCCCAATAGCTGTGCAGAATGTAGGAAGGAAGCTTTATTGATCTTACACACCCCTGCCCTTGCCCCCACATGATCATTGCAGACACCATGATCCTGAGGCTCAGCTAACCATCACCACGTGGTACCAGGACAAGCGTCTCCCTTCACTCTTTGCCCCCAACTAGAATATCTCTCCCAGGAATTCCTTACTCGCTACTTAGAGCACTACTTCTGTTGCTTTTCCAAAATACACCACACCAAGTTTTCATACCCACCTATGTTTGTGTGAACCCTAACTGTGGACAGGTACAAATTCTTTTCCAAAGGAGTCCTTCAACCTGCATGCTGATCAATGGAACAAAATAAATCTGGAATAGGGAGAGACCAGGAAGAGTATTAGAGTTTCTGAATTCCAGTCTGGGTGTGGGCTTGGGCTCTGCCATCCCATGACATTTTAGATGAAGCATCATTGAATACAACAACCATTTATGGAAGTGTTTTGAACTTTCAGGGCAGATGTTAGCCCTGTATGTAATTAAACATCCTTTAAGAGGAATGTCTTTTGTAATGATCATAGACTATCCTGAGTAGAAGGCATCTTTACGGCCAACTAATCTTGGTATTAGTCCTTCACTTGTTCTGAGCTGGAATACAAATCATAGAAAGGGGGGTTGTGATTTCTTTTTCATCTGCCAGCCTGTCAAATACTTGGCAGCAGTCCTTTTGCCTTTCCCCCAGTTTCTCTTTTATTCTTACTAAACTTCCCATATAGGGCGGGGATTCGTATGTGCATTTGAGACCCTAACAACGTGCCCCCAACTGGGTCACTTAAGCCGCAGAAATGTATTTTCTCACAGTTCTGGAGGTTGCAGTCTGAGACCAGCAGAGTTGGTTTTCTCTGCAGGCTGAGAGGGGAGGATCTGCTGCAGGCCTGTGTCCTGGGCTGGCAGATGGCTCCCCACTGCTGCCTCCTTCACACAGTGATCCCTCTTCCTCTTCTCATGAGGACACCAGTCATAGAGGCTGAGGGTCCCACCCTAATGACCTTGTTTAAACTTTAAGGAACTCATTGCCATACAAGGTCATGTTCTGAAGAGCTGGGATTGGGACTCCAGTGCCTGAGTTGTAGGGAAGCAGAGCACCACTGAGCCTCTGAGTGTGTTTACAGTTGTCTCACTGTTTTGTTTGTTTTCTGCTAAGACTGCCCCTGGGAACTGTCTTAGGGAGGATATCTTGGAGAACAAAGGCAGTAACTTTGGTCACGTGTTTTATTTGAGAAATTGTTGGTAGCTATTTCATTTCTTTTCTATGTGGAGCCCTTGTTTCGTTGATGTTTTGATCTTCCCTTCCTCCCTCCTATCCTGTGTCTGCTGTGCATGTGTGTGCACACACATGCGTGCTTATGTGTGTGTGTGCATGCCTAACCGTGCATGTATCTCTATTTGTTACTTGGGCTTCAGGGTAGGTCTCTGTTTTATTTGATACTGAAGGGAGACAGCTGGCCTTTCCCTGCTGGGTGGCTCAAGCTTTTCAATTCTGCCTTCATTTCTCAAGCACTGGGTTTGCCAGGCACTATGCTAGACGTGAGAGACATGGGAATAGCTAAGGGACAGCTCTGCCCTCTGAGCTCATAAATGATGGGCAATGCAATGTTATATATATAAGTGTGTGTGTTTATAATGCAATGCTAAGTGCAGTAATAGACTGTGCGCAAACTACAGAGGTAGCACCGAGAAGGGAGCAATCAACATGGAGCAGGCAGAGAAGACTTTGCAGAGACGTGATTTCACATTTGGGTGTTGAAAGACAATTAGCGATGTGTCTGATGGATGCAGGGGCAACTGTCTGATGTATTTTGAGAAGGACATTATTTATGGATGTAAATCAAAGATGAGGAGCACCAGAGGTGATGATACTACAAAGAAAGGAAGGCTTCGGGTCAGAAGGTATGTCATACTTTACTAAAGGATTTTTTACAAAGCTATCACCTAACCAGGTTCTGTATTTGGAAGATAGCTTTTGTTACCAAGTGGAGATGGATGTAAGAAAATTGGCAGGGAAACCAGTGAAGGCTCTATTGCAATATTTTAAGTAAGGGGTAATGAGAAGCTCAATTAAAACCCTGGCAGTGGAAATTGAGAAAAAGGAACATAATTGAAGAATATTTAAGAAGTCATTTTAGCAACTGGTTGAATATGGGGCAGTTTGGGGGAGTAATTAGGTTTCTCTCTTGGGTCTGGAACCACCAACTGAGCATAGAAAATCAGAGAGTAATAGCTTTAGGGATAATGATGAATTCCATTACACATGTTGACTCTGAGGATCTGCAGGAGTCTAATGAAGGTGGCTAGTGGCATTTGAAGGAGAGATGGAGGCTTATATCACTCATTGATTGCTCAACTCAGCCTTACCTTTTTGGAGGTGCTAATTCTATAAAAGTGTCTCCTTGGAATTAGTTTTATAATGCCTAAATAATAAAGCTATTATTACATGGGTTAATAGTCCATTTGGTGTTGGGTTTATTTGTATTTGAAACTCAACAGATTTACTGATAATTACACTCTCGACAAAATTATCATCTCAGGAAATGAAAGGTTCCCCAGCAGTTGAGACTCATTTAAAAGGAAAAAAAAAAAAAAAAAGAACAGTATTCATTCGTTTCTAAAGATGCCTTTTTCAAGTTCTTACTGTTGGGTGGGGGTGTTTCTCAGCACTTTGATACAATACTAGTTTGTATGATCCCAGTAAATCCTTTTAATGCACACAAGCAACCTTTTATTTTCTTCTCTTGATGTTCCAGGAAGCTTATAGACATTCTTGCTGGTGTCCTAATTACTAGAACTAATCTATGGCTTTGAGTAACAACCCTTCATGTGTATATCTTCAAAATCGTTTTATCTTTGGGGAGAAAAGCTTTCCTATGATTTTTTTCTTTGTATTTTTTCATAGGCCCCATGGCATGTTATGGAATATCCCTATACTTGTATTTAATAATACTGTGATACAAACCCAATTGTTTTCTAAAAGCATTACATCAAAACTAACCTGTGGAACACTGATCTACTTTTATATTCTTTGTGCTTACTGTGAATTGTCTCATTTGTCTTCATGCTGGCAATAAGTATTATTTCCATTTGGAAATTGAGCCAACATAGAGCAATTGGGATTTACTCAAGGACAAATACCAAACTCATTTTGAGAAATGGCCCAAACTACAGTTTCTTTTGTCTTCCCAATTCTATTTATATCTACTTACTGCTACCAAATCTTGGTTATTTTTAACCCAGAAGAATGATACCTTACTTTTTAAAATCTAGACTCGGAAACCCCAATGACAAAAGGATACACTGTTAATTAAAATGTCCTTCTGGGGCGTTAAGTGCACTGCTGAATGCTAACATGCTAACATGCTAATATTTTAGACATATTTTAGCTCACGTGAACATTCTTACTCACTTCTTTATATGCGCCTATCGTTTTTCTCTTCACTTTTTCTATTTTCTTCATTTCTCTTTTCTCACCAAATCTCACAGTATTTGACAATTAAGAAAATAAAACAAACCTCTTATTTTTCTTCAAATTTCCTTTAAAAATATTCTTTAAAACTCAAATGATTTTTATCTTAAACATTGTTATTGTTATTAATTTTAAGCCTTTTTAATTTTGTGAAGGCAAAAAGTGGAAGCCTAATAAACACATGTATATGTAGAAACAAACCAAACCAAAACAAACAAACAAACAAACAAAAACTCAAATGATTCTGCTGTCTTGTTTAAAAAGTAGTCAGACCTAAGAGTTTCATTTGGGTACATCTAAGCCATTCAGTTGATGTGCTCCATAATCTAGCATCCATACACGGAACACATGCGTTTGATAAAATGGAGCATCAAACAAGAAAATAAAATATGTAGAATTTTTTAAAAATTACATCTATATATCAGTAATTTAATTAACTTTAATGTTGTCCAGAAATGTTACAAGTTTAGTAATTTTACCAAATAAAATTACTGAGAAATTCTATTCAAGACAAAGAGACTGCTGCTTTGAATAGACCAAACCATTCTGTGACTGAGAACATCAAGTGGAGGGTGTAATACATTGATTCCAGGTTTACACAGCTGAAAGCTGTCCTGTGTCTTAATTCCAACAGCCCTAATGAACAAGAATATACTTTTGCACAGTGAGATGTGACCAGGCCTTGCCCAGCATCTGGCTGCAGCAGACTCTGCAGGAGAGTTCTAGCATTCCTCTTCAAACTCCTAAGGATGGAGCAGCGGACTCACCTTCTGTTCTATTAGCCCACCTTAACATTGAACCAGATGCCTTGTCATGTAGACATATCCAAAGGCATCCAAGCAAACAAAGCGCGCTCCCTACGCATCAGCCATCTCAGAGTATATGTGGAAACTGTGAGTTACTGAGCCCAGACATCTATCATTTATCAAAATCCACAATCCCTTGAGCCCCAAACAGGTCAACAGTGGGAAATGAGTGTAGTTTCCGTTTTCCATTTTCTGCTCTATGAGCACATCCATAAGAACACCTGCCCTTCCATGAACAAATCAGCAGTGCTTTCATTTCTTTTCCTGTGATTTTAAGTTCAGTGTGCTTAGATATTTTGCAACATCAAGGAAAATACACAAATTTGTGGGTTATTGAAATCCAACAGGTTGGTATTTCAGAGTTCTTTAATTTCAAAAAGGATGATCTGTGAAGGAAGCTGAGTAAATGATTTCAAGGGCAGTTTCCATCACTTCGCTGAGACCTAATTAATGTAAATTGTTCTTAAATGCTCCATAAATTGGGATGGCTAACAGTAGGAACATGAAGAGAAATCATAATCTTAGTTTTTCTCCAGCCCATTAAGTAACAAACATGATTGGCTTCAAAGTCCAGAACACATTTTGTTCTTACTGAATTCTCCCACCCAAACAGTCATAGTTGATATAAAACTATTTTAGGAATTCAGTCGCCATCATTGTTTATTGTGCAGAGATGTCTAGTGCGTGTGGTACCAGATAGAGAAGAATGAGTGAACCTGGGAGTTCCCGCAAAGTAGGTAGTCTATTTCATACCCATTTTTCTTAGCATCTTTCTTCCTAAGCTCCAAGATGAATCTGTTAAAAGCTTTCACATCCTTTCTGCTTACTTGTGGGCAACTGGAGGGATTAGATCCTGAGGATTCTGCCTCAATTTGGGACAGATCTCATAAAATAAGAAGAGAAAAAAAGACCCTGGGGTGTTTTTTATTTTTGTTTTTGTTTTTTTAATAATTTCTCATATTCTGCAACAAAATTTCTCATATTCTGGGGCAGAGATGGAAGGATTTGCAGATCTAGGACAGAAACCGAGAGGCCTAATGGGCAGGTACAGCTGGCTGGAGGAGGTGGCAGACCCTCTCTCACATGGCTCCTCTGGGAACGAGTCTAGGGAGGTGAAATGTGGGGAGCTCAGACCGCTCACCAGGAAGCCATTGCATGAGTTTAGTCCCACCAGTCATGATGGTGCTTGAATGCTCTCACTGCTTGAAGAGCCACTGTGACCAGGAAGGGGATCTGGACTGTTGTTGGTGCCAGAGGTCTGTCCATGTTGTCTTGGACAAGGACTGGTGGTAGAGGAGCCTGCCAACCTCAAAGAAGAGCCTGAGTCTGGGACCAGTGCTGCGAGATTTGAGCAAACAGCCTTGAGAACAGCTGAGTTTCCTAGACGCAGAATGAGAAGACAAAGGCGGAAAAGGAAGACAGATGTCTTACTCAGTGGATAAATGGAAGTAGGTGTGAATTTTAATTTGAAGAAGTACAAGAATGCCATCCAGTTTTATCCATCCCTAAGCTAGTAAAGCCAGCATGTCAATCACAGTTGACAAGTCACAATTTTGCCTTTCCTAATGACCAGCAACAATGTTAATATTAGGATTGCTAGTAGTAACCCTAATAAATATTATTATTCAGTATTAGTAATTAAATAATATGTATTGTGTGGTCTAATAAATGCATATAGACATTTTCCTTAATTCTTATATCTCTGCATGGTAGATTTTATGATTCTTCTTCTATGGAGGTTTGGAGCTCAGAAAAGTTTAATTTTTTGGCCAGGGCTGGGTTTGAACCCACCACCTCCAGCATATGGGGCTGGAACCCTACTCTGTTGAGCCACAAGCACTGCCTTTTTTTTTTTTTTTTTTTTTGTAGAGACAGAGTCTCACTTCATTGCCCTCGGTGGAGTGCCTTGGCGTCACATAGCTCACAGCAACCTCCAACTCCTGGGCTTAGATGATTCTCTTATCTCAAGTAGCTGGGACTACAGGCGCCTGCCACAATGCCGGCTATTTTTTTGTTGCAGTTTGGCCAGGGCCAGGTTTGAACCCGTCACCCTCGGTATATGGGGCCGGCGCCCTATCCACCGACCTACAAGTGCTGCTGGAGGAACTCAGAAAAATTAACAAGCTTACCTAAACCCAACCTGCTGTGTAACTGATGGTTCCAAAATTCAAAACCTAGACCATTCTGATTTTATAGACCCTCCTGGGTGTTCTTGGCAGCCATCCACTTTGCATTTCCTGGTGCATCAAGTTGGATCAATAAGTATTTATCACAAAGAGGAAATGATTTTATGTAGACAGATGATGAGCTACAGCCTCGGATAAGCTTTGTTGTCCGTCTACTATGCTGGTGATTTTGCTTTGGGCAAGCAACTGGGATTTTATGAGTTCTCTTCTCAGCTCTTCACGTCTGGACCTCCACGGGAGCCTGCTCTGTGCAGCTGCAGCTCCAGGTGCTGGTTGGAGATTTCAGCAGGGGTGCGTGCATGTTCACTGGGAGCAAACTAGAGGTGTGATCATGAAGAGCTTCTGCAGATCCATAAGAACAGATAACTCTATGGAATAATGGGCCAAGATGTGAGAAGGCAAAATTCAGAGACCAGTGTGTACAAGTGGGCAGTAGATACCCTGAATGCTGCTGAAATTCACGAGTGAGTAGGCCCATACACATTCAAGAAACGGTGTGATTCTGTTTGGTGTTTATCAGCTTATCAAAAAAGAAAAGTGACTGATAACATTTAGGATCAGTGAAAGGCAAGAAAACAGCACTGTTTTGGGGGGATGTAGGTGGATGTAGCTTCTCTGGCAGTCATAATTCTAAATGCGTGTAGCACGGAATCCCACTTCTAGAAGTGCACTTTCGAGAAATACTGATGGGTGTATATTTTTAGGATATTTATTATGGCATTGTTTAAAGTAATAAACAAACAAGCAATCTAGACTTGTTTCCAAGGAGACTGTTAAGCAGTTTACAGCATGATCAGTCTGGTTTACAGCATGATCAGTTAAGACCATGGTCTTTGAAACCAGACTGACTGAGTCTGCCTCACAGCACCTCTTGTCACTAGCTCTAGGACCTTAAAGTTTTTCATCTCCATGTCTCAGTTTTCACATCAGTAAAGGGGATAAGAAGTAGGACCTGTCTTATTGGGTTGCTATGAGTGATAATTGAGTTAAACATGAAACACATTGGGTGGTGCCTGTGGCTCAAAGGAGTAGGGCGCTAGCCCCATATGCTGGAGGTGGCAGGTTCAAACCCAGCCCCAGCCAAAAAAAAAAAATCATGAAACACATCTGGAGCCTGCTCATAGTAAGTTTTGTAGACGTGTTTGTTATCATTGTCTTATTCTGTGAAGTACCATTCAATCATAATGATGAATATATCTAATACTAAATGAATAGTATACATACTGACAGTGACCTGTAATATTTCCCCATAAAAAATGTCAAATGAAATTGTAGAATGTTTTGCAACCACACGTATGGTAAAATACTATTTAGTGAAATAAAAAATAAACCCTATTTTTAAGGTCTGCAAATATGTGCACAGAACTGTTCACAGTAATTGAAGGAGTAAGTCATTTAAGTAGTTTGGAGAGTGGGACAGAGTGTGCTAGAAAATAAAGGAAGGCTGTCCTGTTCTATTTTATATGTCCCTAAATTACTTTTATTTTGTTTACTACATGTTTATATCACTTTTGCAATGATAAATAAGGATCCCTTACTGATCTAGCCAGCACGTTGCACATGTATATTATATAGTTTGTAACTACATGCATATGACACAGTTTGTATGGTGGCTGTTGATCTAATCATGATGCTGGAAAAGTTAGCAGGTAGCTCCCAGCATAGCTTGAAAATAGCTACCTTCAAAATGTGGTTAGGTTAGAGCCCACCACAAATGCCTAAAATCAACAAATCAGTAAGAAAACTACCATTTGGGGATATGAATTTGTTTTGGCACTCAGAATATTTTGGCTAAGTTCTGAGGCCTTGTTAGGAAAATAACAATTTTTAATTTCCTGCTGAATTTTATAACTCCCGGCAATCCAACCTTTGTTTTGTTGTGAAATGTTTGAAAAGGCAATGAGTGTGCACACTGAGTTTTATTTTCCAGAATAAATACAATTTTATTTCTGCCTAGAGGTTGTAGGGCTCTGCGACATCAAGATGTTGTTTGGAAGGGGTCTGCAGGGGTGTGTGGGGAGAGGGGCTTTCTTGGGAGCCGTAAACTTAAACATGAGTAACTAAGTCACAGGAAGACTGAAATAGCTTTTAAACTCTCTGATGGAGGACATCTTGAGAAGGATGCTTCTCTGGGGACGCTGTGGTGCCCTTGTTCAGTAGTCGTGATGTCCAGACATGTACACCATCTGGTGGGCCTTGGCGGTAACTTCAATTACAGTGTCAGGATGGCCAGTTCTGTTGCAACTTAGATTTTCCTTTTACCACACAGAGTTAAGAAGTCAAGTTAATGAAGAAGATCATGTTTCTGTACTAATAACTTTGCTAGCTCATTTCTCCAGTGATAAAAGATGAATGAGGTTATTGCCAAATGACTATATTTGGTCAATAAAGGAGACTTCTACAGGAATTCTAAAATTAGTTTTGGGGGGGGGGGTTTGTGTGCTTTTTTTGTTTTTTTTTTTGAAGAGCAAAGGAATCCTTTGCTACAAAAGTCACAAATTTTTTTCTTGTATTTATTTAAAATGTTGAGAAATTTAAGCAATAAAAAAAAGTGCACAGAATCTCACAACCAGTACCTACAGAATATGCAGAATTGATTAGTGTTACAATTTTATAGTAATAAATACACTATATTTATTACTATTAATTTATTGGTCTACATAGTTTAAATACACTATATCTATTACTATTAAACTATTGGTCATTTTTAAGTAAAAAGAAACAAAACTTTTCAGTTAAAAGTGAAGTCTCTCTCATTCAGAAGTATTTACTTACTTATTTTGTTTTTTAGATTTTATTTTTAATTAACAAACGATAGTTGTGACAATATGATCTTTCGACATATGTTTACCTTGCGGAATGATTAAATCAAACTAATTAACATATCTCCCCACATACTTGTCTTTTTTGGTGGTGAGGACATTTAAAACCTACTCTTCTCCCAATTCTGGAATATTGCAATATATAAAAAAGATTAACAATAGTCACTATGCCGTGTGATAGACGTTTAAAACTTATTCCTCTTATCTAATTGAAATTTGTATTCTTTGAGTGATATCTTCCTATTTCCCTGTCCCTTGCCCCCAACCCTCCAGCTTCTGGTGACCATCCTTGTGTTTTCTACTTCTCTGAATTCCCCTTTTTAAAATTCCACATGTGATTGAAATCATGCAGTACTTCTGATTCTGTGCCTACTTTATTTCACTTACCAGAATATCCTCCAGGTTCATCCACATTCTCACTAAAGACAATTCCTTTCTTTTCGAAGGCTGATTAGTATTCTGCTGTAAACATTTGCCACATTTTCTTTTTCTATTAGATGAAGTTTCTTTTAAATCTGTCCCTAATTTCATGCCTCTTTCTAATTTCCCACTGGCAATTACTATTAATTTGGTGCATATCTCGATGATCCATTTTTTTTATACTTTGAAGTACTATTCCATTCAATTCAGTAAATATTACTGAATGTCTCCTATGAGCCAGGCACTGTTCTACCCATCCAGGACACATCAGGGAACAAAACAGCAAACAAAAGGAGACAAATAGTTTTTTTTTTTTTTTTTGCAATTATATATCATATGAGAAGAGAAATGTGCTACAGGGAAAAATAAACTCAGAGTAGAATAAGGGATAAGGGAAATCAGAATTTTGTCTGGAGTGGATAGTTTTCAGTGTCAAATAGGGGGGTCAGGATATGCTTTTTTAACAGGATGCAATTTGAGCAAAGTCTTGAAGGAGACAAAGGAATTAAGCAAATGGTTTTCAACAGAAAGGGTGTCTGAGGAGAGGTGAGGGTCTGTCTGGAAGTCCTGAAAAGCAGCAGAGAGGACAGAGTGGGTCCATTGGAAGGACCAAGTGGGAAAATAATAGTAGACGAAATTGAAGAGGGTAGGAAGTAGCAACAGGACCCGGAAGCAGTTTCATGTGGATTAGTACAGGGTCATTGTGGAAACCATCTCTTACCCTGAGATAAGAGGAAGCCATCGCAGGGTTTCAATACTTTCTGACTGGATCTGTGTTGAGAATCTCTTTTAGATTATGAGGAGACAACAGAAAGATAAGGGAGACCAATTAGAAGCCTATGTAATAATCAAAAAAGAAGATGACCCAAAAAAAGAAGATGACAATGACCTGAATCAGACTGATAAGGGTGAAAGTGAGAAGTGGCCAGGATCGGATGATTTTCAAATGTAGAGGCAGAATGATTTTTTGACAGATTAAATTTGGAGTGTCAGACAAAGAAGGGAGTTTAGTAAGATTCCATTTATTCTTATTTACGTGAAATTCCCATTGCCTTAAATGAGCCATTTTAAAGAATACAATTAATTCAGTCGCAATTAGTATGTTCTTAAATGATGTGCAGCCATCACCTCTATCTAGTTCTCAAGCATTTTCATCGCCCCCAAAGGAAACTTCCTACCCTGTAAGCAGTGACTGCCATTCCCTCCTTTCCAAGCCTCTGGCAAACACAACCAACTTCCTGCCTTAATGGACTTACTCATTCTAACCTTCACGTAAAAGGAATTGTAAAATATGTGGTCTTTTGTGGCTGGCTTTTTGCACTTAGCACAATATTTTTGAAGTTCCCCCATGTTGTATCACAAATTAGTACTTCATCCCTTTTTATGACTGAATACCATTATATTGATACGCACCATATTGTACTTAGCCATGCATGCATTGATAAACCTTCAGGTTGTCTCCATCTTTGGCTATCGTAGTAATTGTTTAATGCATGGAATGTGTAAGGATCAAGTTGGGAGTATTTGAGATATCCGTCATCTTGCATATTTATCATTTCTATGTGTTGTGGAATATTTCAAGTCCTCTCTTTAACTACTTTGAAACTGTTCTAACTGTAGTCACTTTGCTATGGAACATTGGAAGTTATTTCTTCTATCTAACTGTACGCACATACCCATCAACCAACCTCTCTTCAAATTCCCTCCTATCTATGCACACTTCCCAGCCTCTGGGATTTATCATTCTACCCTCTATGTCCAAGAGATCAAGTTTTTAGCTCCCACATGTAAGAGCATGCAGTCTTTGTCTTTCTGTACCTGGCTTATTTTGCTTAACATAATGACCTCTAGTTTTATCCATGTTGCTGCAAATGACATGATTTCATTAATTTTTTATGGCTGAATAATATTCTATACTACATTTTCTTCATCCATCTATCTGTTGATGGATATTTAAGTCGATTCTAAATCTTTGCTATTTTGAGTAGTGCGACTATAAACACATAAGTGCAGGTATCACTTTTGATATACTGATTTCTTTTCCTTGGGATAAATACTCAAGAGTGGGATTGCTGGATAGTATGATAGTTCTATTTTTTAGCTTTCTAAAGCAATGTCCGTACTGTTTTCCATAGTGGTTGTACTAATTTATATTCCCACCAGTAATGTGTTAAGAGTTCCCTTTTCTCTGCAACTTCACCAATATCTGTTGTTTTTTGTCTTTTTAGTAATGGCCTTTATAACGGGCGAAAGGTTTTGATTTGTGTTTCCCTGATGATTAGTGATGAACATTTATTTCCATATAACTGTTGGCCATTTGTATGTCTTCTTTAGACAAATGTCTATGCATGCACTTTGCTCACTTTTTAAAAGGAAAATATAGATTTTTTTTTTTTATTGCTGAGTTGTTTGAATTGCTTGCATATTCTGGATATTATTCCCTTTCAGATGAATAGTTTGCAAATATTTTCCCCTATTCAATGGGTTGTCTCTTTACTCTGTTGATTGTGAAAGCTTTTCTGTTTTATATGGTCCTATTTGTCTATTTTTATTTTTATTTGTGCTTTTGAGGTCTTAGCCATAAAATCTTTGCTCCTAGACCAATGTCCTCAAGTATTTATCCTATGTTTCCTTCCAGTAGTTTTATAATTTTGGTTATTAGATTTAAATCTTTGATTCATTTTGAGTTGAGTTGTATATATGGTAAGAGAGATATGTCTGGTCTCACTCTTTTGTACGTAGATATCCAGTTTTTCGGGACCATTTACTAGAGACACTCTCCTTTCCCCAGTATAAATTCATGGTGCCTCTGTTGAAAATCAGTTGTCTCTTGATATGGGGATTAATTTCTGGCTTCCCTATTCTCTTCCATTGGTCTTTGTGTCTCTTTTTATACCAATACCATACTGTTTTTGTTACTATATCCTCTTCATTTATTTTGAAGTGAGGGTGGTGTTATGTCTGTAGGTTTTTTTTGTTTGTTTGTTTTGGTTTGTTTTTTTGCTCAGGATTGCTTTGGCTATTTGGGCTTTTTTTTGGTTCCAGAGAGATTTTAGGATTTTTTTCCTATTTTTGTGAAGAATGACATTAGTATTTTGATAAAGATTTCATTGAGTCTGTAGATTGCTTTGGGCATTATGGTAATTTTATGTATTGGTTCTTTTGGTCTTCTTTGATGAGCATCGGATGCTTTTCCATTTGTTTGTGTTCTTTTCAATTTTTGTCTTTAATAGTTCGTGGTTTCCCTCTTTGAGGTCTTTCACCTCCTTGGTTAAATTTATTCCTACCCTTTTTCCCCGAAAATAAGACCTACTTACAGGAAAGATAAGACGCCCCCTGAAAATAAGACCTAGTGCATCTTTGGGAGCAAACCTTAATATAAGACACTGTCTTATTTTCGGGGAAACAGGGTAGGTATTTTGCGGGGGGTTAAAGCTATTGTAAACATGATTGCTTTCTTAACTGCTTTCTAAAGTAGTACATATGTGCTATTGATTTTTATATGTTAATTTCTTACTCTACAACTTTACTAAGTCAGATCTAGGAGTTTTTTGGTGGAGTGTTCAGGCTTTTCTAGACATAAGATCATATCATCAGTAGAGAGAGAATTTGACTTCCTTTTCTGCTGGTTTGGATGGTTTTATTTCTCTTGGCTGCTTGCTCTGTCTGGGTCTTCCAGTACTGTATTGTGTATGAGTAGTGGAAGAGGGCAAACTTGTCTTGTTTCAGTTCTTAGACAAAAGGCTTTCAGCTTTTCCCTATACAGTATGATGCTAGCTGTGGGGTTGTCATGTATATCATGTATATTATATGAAGGTATATTCCTTTTATGCCTGAGATAAAGCTAGTGGGACTAAAGAATTAAATAATAAATTTTATTTAATTTGAATTAATTTAAACTTAAATTTGAATAGTTACATGTAGCCAGTGGAGAGCAAAGTTCTCCAGTAGATCTCTGCGCATTCTCATCCCAGTAGAAACCCAACCAATGGTACTTAATTGAGCCAAGCCATTGTACACCTTTGCTGGCAAGTGGAGTAAGGAAGGAAAGGAACAAACCTATTCCATCATTTGTGGGGCTCAGGATAGAATTTCATGTCTAAATATATGGAATTTATAAATAATGACACCTCTGCACTTGATCTTCACCAAAAGGCCAAGAAGAGATACACAATCTGAAATAAAATATGTTCCACTTTTTTTTTTTTTTTGATTGTTGGGGAATCATTGAGGGTACAAAGAGCGCAGGTTACACTGCTTGCATTTGCTGGGTAAAGTCCCTCTAATAATAGTGATGTGTTCCCAAGAGGTGTGTCATATACTGTGGCCCCACACCTCCCTCCCTCCTTCCCTCTCTCTGCTCCCCCATTTACCTCCCCCGCCATGCACTAGCATCAATTGTCTTCATATCAGAATGAGTACATTGGATTCTTGCTTCTCCATTCTTATGATGCTTTACTAAGAAGAATATATTTCAAATCCATCCAAATTAATACAAAAAATATAAAGTCATCATCCTTTTTAATGGCTGAGTAGTATTCCATGGTATAGACATACAACAGCTTATTAATCCATTCCTGGATTGGTGGGCCATTTGGATTGTTTCCACAATTTGGCAATTGTAAATTGAGCTATAATAAACAGTCTAGTGTCAATGATAAAATCATTTTTTTCCTTCTGTGTAGATGCCCAGTAATGGGATTGCAGGACCAAATGGGAGGCCTAGCTTGAGTTCTTTGAGGATTCTCCATACTTCCTTCCAAAAGGGTTATATCAGTTTGCAGTCCCATCAGCAGTGTAAAAGTGTTCCCTTCTCTCCACATCCACACCAGCATCTCCAGCTTTGAGTCTATGTTCCACTTTCTTAACTTCTGTCTACAAAGTATTCCTTCATAAGGACTGGAAGGCCAAGTTCAGATTTAGAATGCTTCATCTCCTAGCCCTCTTCCTGGTGCCCAGTGGCACTAGGCGGGACAGGCTGATCTGTCCACCCCAGCTCTGCCCTGTAGGACAAATAGATAGAGTAGAACTTTACATACCTTGAGCGTAAGGATGGTCTTTGGGACAGTTCTGCTGATCCCATGACGTGTTCTGTCCTTTTTCCTTCATGGCTGTGGCTGCATTTGACATTGAGACACCTTACATAGCTTTGTAGAATTGCCATAGCAAGCGAGCTTCTGTACTGATTAGAGCATAAAGCTCCCCTTGGGCACAAGTACTATGATCTGATTGATGCCTTGTGGGACCCCATGTAAGCACCTCCTTCCTTGCCTACAAATTGAAGGATAATCGGTTTCCTAAATGGGCTTGTGCTAAATTCTTTAGAGGCAAATTAGAACTGAACTTGGCTACTGCTTTTAAAGTGTTTCAGAGCTGAAACAAGGAAAGGGTATAGATGTGACTTTGGCCAAAGATTAATAAGCACAGTTCATTTCATTAAACTGCTAGTTCATCATTACTAAACTGTCTTTAGCAATATGCCTCTTCTTACCTGGGGCAGTCATTTATGGCAGAAGAATTGGAGAGTGGAAGATAAATTACAGATTGGTTTGAAGTCACCTTTAAATCAGTTCAATGAGTTCCATGTGAATACAGTCATTAGTTAAAAAAAAAAAAAAAAGTGTGTGTTTCAATGCCCAGGGTGTGCATCTGGATTATGTCAACTAAATAAAACCTTTGAAATGATTTCTACATTCTGGTATTAAAGTGGGTAAAAGGGTAAAAAATAATAATAATAATCACACACTATGCACACAGATGTGAAAATTTTCAGTAGTTTCAGTTGACAGACAACTTCAGAAGCTTATTTTGAACAATTTGATTTATCATACTCTTTTCTAGTTGGAGCCATTTACGCCACTGTTGTAGCTGGTAATAGAAGTCATTTTGTTAACATTCAGAGAGAGCTGGAGAACTATAACCCTTATTGTGCTGCGGCTCCCTCCTGTGGTGTAAAAGAAGAACAGGAATACGTATAATTTCTGCCAGTCAAAGCAAAGAAATAGAAGATAGTCCCAGAGATAGAACAGGAAAGGGTAAACTGGGATCGTCTGCAAATATCCAGTCTTCCAGTCAGTTCTGCCTGTGGTTTGAGATTGTCTAGGAAACAGTCTGCATGCTTTGTGCTAGATATTTTAGGCCCTGCTGCACTCTCTTAATATAGGATTACTGCTTCCTTTCCTAAGGGCACATTTTACTGCTCTTTTCTTAATTTCCTCCTTTTTGTAGCCACTTCTCAGGATTAGAAAGTGTCTTGTATGATTTCATAGCTCATAAATAATACTGTAATTGAAATTAATGTCAATATTTTACTGCTGAAATATGTTTTCCCCCCTGTCTCTTTTCATATATGCAAATGCTTGGCAATCTTGGAGTGGCTTTAGAAAGTGATGGTTTCTTTTTCTCCCTGCCTTGACCTAATTTTTTTCCTCTGCCAACCTCAATTTACGCCTATAGAGACAGTCATCTTTGAAACATTATTAGAAGCTCAAAGGCGTCCCAACGTGCTTTACGACTCTTAGACTGAGTTGGTTTGCTTGAGACTGAATTTAAAGTACCATCTTGCCTGTCAGACTTTTTAAGGGACTCTGTAATCACTGGTCCCTGTGAGTTTTTGAGTTTTCTTAGCCCTGCTGCCTGAACTAGCTGCAGCTGTGGGGCTAGAAGGGTGGGTGAGGCTAAACATAGCTATTGGCAGAGAAAAACATACAGGCAAAACAGGAAGTTGGGATTTGGGGCTAAAACTGGAGATGGGATAAACGGAAAGACAAGCAGTTCTCAACACTTTTTTTTTTTTTTTTTTTTCTTTTTGGAGGGGATGTGGATGGGTGTCATTCTGCCACTTTTCTTCATTTCCTCTAGAATCTTGTCCACTGGGAGCCATGGATTATGGTAGCAGGGCGGGGGTCTCACTGTGGCCATAAGGAATTTCCAATATCTCTTGACAACCTTTTGGAGATTCCAAATGCATTTTTTCATTAATGCAGGACCAACACTTGAGAATATTGAGTAAATGAATAGAGAGTAGTGTGTGGAGGGAGGTAATGATAATAATGTCTTGTTAGGCTTCTCAAATACATTTATATATCTTAAAGGTGCAATAAAGATTTCACTCAAAAAGATAAAATGGATTTGCTTCTAAGAAAACACTAAACAAAATATCAAAATATGTACTACTGTATTTATGTGTACTTTTTATTAGTCCATTCAGGTTGCTACACGTACAACAAAAGCACCATAAACTTGTAGCTTATGAACAACAGAAACTTACTCTCAGTTCTGTAGGCTGAGAGATCCAAGAACAAGGCACTGGCAGATTGAATATCTAGCAAGGGGTCACTTTCTGTCTTGCAGATGGTGCCTTCTCTCTGTGTCCTCACTTGGCAGAAGGGGACAAACAAGCTTCCCTAGGCCTTTTTATAACGGCACTAATCCCATGCAGGAGGGCACCACCCTCATGACCTAGTCAACAGCTAAAGATGCAACTTCCTAACACTAGGTTAGATTTTACCATGTGAATTTCGAGGGGGACACAAACATTCAGACCACAGGATGCTTGTAAAAGGATTTCTTTTTCCTTGTATCTTTCCAAGTTCAAAGTGGTGAGAACAGCCCTCCACTGGATCCTTTACTCCTTTGGCCTTAGACTTTTCTTTAGTGTACCTAAATATTCTAGCTGTGTGTGAGTGTGTGAGAGGATGAGGCCCGGGTGGGGTACAGAGGAAAGGATTGGCCTTTTGGGTGTTTACTTTTTTCTTTCTTTTGCTTTGAGGTGGGATCCTGCTCTTTTGCCACAGTGTGGGGCAGTGGTGTGCTCACAGCTCCTTGCAACTTCAAAACTCCTAGGCTCAAGCCACTCTTCTGCCTCAGCCTCCTGAGTGGCTGGAACTACAGGCACATGCTTCAGTGGCTATTTTTTTCTGGGTTTTGTAGAGACAGTGTCTTGCTCTTGCTCATGCTCAGAACAGTCTCCAATTCCTGGCCTCAAGTGATCCTGCTTTAGCCTCCCAGAGTGCTGTGATTATAAGCATGAGCTACTTGAGCTTGAGGTGGATGTTTACTTTTTTAAAATGAAAATACACAAACTATTGTTTTACAGAAAACTCCAAATGTGTTCTACTTTTCACTCTCCAGAAATTTCAGAGTAACTTTCTTGCTGTTTGTGTGTGGGGATTGGTGTCAACGAGGTGGCTGTGAGTCAGTTTGTTCTAACAAAATCAAGCTACGTCTTACAATTTCCTTTAACATTAAGTGTCCAAGCAAGTTTTTACAACCTGTTTCAGTCAACAGGCAGATGCTTATTCAGAAATTCTTCCTAGTCCCTTGCTGTTTCTACTGGGTTAACTTATTTGAGAATGAAAGTCCATTTTTCTAGGGGAGAAAATGCCACAACACTGTCTGAGCATTTCTCATTGCAGAAGAGGCCCTAGTTGTAAATTACCTTAGATTTGTGCAGGCCACTGACTTAGGCATACAACAATGCACTGATGATTAATGTACCCCCAGCCTTTGGCTTACCATTCTACCATCATGAGAGAATCAGGAGAGATGGAACAGAAATTGAAAATTGAACAGGAGCCCCTGTAGGGGATGAATGATGAAAACCACTCTTGGAAGAGGCCTGGGACATGAACAAGTGCAGTGATCCCAGGGTCCTGGGGGGATTTCTTTATGACCAAAGTGTAAGGTCTGAAATAGGAGTGTAATGGGAGGGGAACTGTAAGTGGCTCCTTCATGGAGAAGCTTAAACAGGGTAAGTAGTCTTAGTTTTATCTTGTAGTTAGTAGGATGCCATTCAAGAATCTTATATAGCAATAATCTTTATAGTCTGGCTAGATGGTGCAGGTACAATACACCCAAACATGAAAAAATAAAATGTGGCTCAGAGCCTGTAGCTCAGCAGCTAGGGCTCTTGTCACATACACCAGAGCTGGCGGGTTCCAACCCGTTCCAGGGCCTGCTAAACAAAAATGACAACTACAACAAAAAAATAACCTGGCATTGTGGTGGGCGCCTGTAGTCCCAGCTACTTGGGAGGCTCAGGCAAGAGAATCACTTAAGCCCAAGAGTTTGAGGTTGCTGTGAGCTGTGATGCCACAGCACTCTACCCAGGGCAACATAGTGAGACTCTGTCTCAAAAAAAAAAAAAAAAAAAGAAGAAGAAGAAAAAAGAAAATAAAACTGGTAGCATCTAACAAATGTCAGAAGATAGTGTACAATAATTCAGTGCTAAACAGTTGAGGGTCACTCATTGGGAGGAGAATTTGCTGTGGGTAGAAGCCATCAGGGGCATCTTCCTGAAGTGTAAATGAATAACCTTAGACATTGAAGAACAGGTAGAAGAAAACAGACACACTTCCTTGATGCTGTGGTAGGGGTAAAGCCGTACAATGCCTTCTTCCTGGTCATGATGCAATAGCTGTTGGCACCTTACTCCGTAGTAGGAAGGGTAGGACTGGATATGAGCTAAGGAACAGCTGAACCTGTGGCAGCATGGGTAGAGCATCCTAGAGAAAGAAGAGAGGAATAGAGATTACAATATGAGACCCCACATTCTGTAATATTGATTCATCTCAGCTATGGACAAGTATCTGACACTCCAGAGCTCCAGAGAAGTCATTTGGGGAGTTGTATGAATTCAGTAAGTATCTAAAACCTGCTATATGCAAGCATGAAGCTACATCCAGACATCACACCTCGGTGCCTCATTTGCCTGCCATGTCAGCTTCTGCATTGTAAAACACCATTCCCTACAAGGAGTGACAATAGGAGTAACTTTTGCAGACTCTGTTGATTAACAGCTATTTCTTGATGCTCCCAAGCCTGAGAAGGGCCATGGACTCTTCCAAGCATTCTGAACCCTTGGCCATCAGCATGGATTGTATTCCTGGGGATGAATTTGCTCTGGAACAGGTATTTAGCTTTTCTGGAAGTTAATCTTGCCCTTTCAAGGCCTAACCGTATAAGGAGATATCACCTTTTCCTTTTTGATATGGGGAAAAGCAGTCCTGAAAAGAATTCATTCCATTTGTAGGACTCTGCAAACATTTGCAGCACTTTTCAGAAATTAATGAATTAATCCTTCCGTGGAGTAGATGCTATCCTGAGGATACAGGAGTGAATAAAACATAGTAACCGCCCTCCTGAAATTTACAAGGTAACTGGCAATCAACAGACATCTTCCCTTACGTGTACAATTATTCTAAAAAGTCCTGGCCTGAGCTTTGTATGAGGTTCAGCCACTACTGTGCGCTAGTTGTGTGACTGAATCCTTTGGAGATGCAATTTTTACAAGATGAAATGTAGCCAATGCCTGGGAAAAGCAAACAGCCCAGTAAATAGTTTAATGTGACTGAGCAGCACAGGCTCGGATCTCTGCATTGGCAGAACTTGGAGTTTATTCTTCTTTACAGCCACAAGTGAACTTCCTTTCCACCTGTTCGGATGTGACCTTGTTACACCGCATGATGTAGTCTGGACTTTGCCAGCACCCACCGATGGCCGAGTCGCTGTAACCAGGGAGTGCTTGGCAGCGCTGTCCTCTTCTTTCATCCCTGTCTGGGCAGGATTCTCCTTTTCTCTGATTGGAATAGCAGCTGTTTCTGCTCAGGCTGGAGGTGTGTGGACACTGGCACAAGCGCCTGCCGTCCTGGGGCTGGCTTGAGATCTGGCTATGATTTCATTCCACCAGCAACACAACTCATCTCAGTTTAAAAGGAAACGAGAAAGAAACAGTCTCACTATTGCTCAAATGCTAAACTAGGGGCCTCTGTTTTTAGGAGCCCTTTGGAGGGGGAATTCTGAAATTGCGAGCTGCAGCCCTTTCTCTTCGTGCTTGGTTTGGCTGATTTCCAAAGCCTCGAGGCCAGCAGTCGAGGGACAGAAACATAATCGGTGGTGATACGTTTGTGCCACATGAAACATTCTCTGCTTCCAAAGGCTCCAGGGACTGAGGGGAGCAGCACATCAGCAACAGCCCCTGGCTGCTGGACGCAATGGTAAGAAACTCCGGAGATTTCTACAGACCTAGTTTATTACCTGGGAAAGAATGTTTAGCATCTGCTGGTGAAAATGGCTGTTGGTAGCTTGAGACTGAACAGTCACTCGAGTTCTGGGGCACTGTCCATTTTTAACTAGAAGGACAAAAACACCCTTGCCACCAGAGCACTGATTTTTATAAAATGCTTCCTTTCCTGTCAGGGGTAACGGGGCCTTGTCCTTAATAAAGACCATTTGCTGGGTTCTGCCAGGGAGTAACAGTCCCATGGTGACCTCCATTGTAAACTCTGATTAATGCAGTCTCTGAAATGTGTGCTTTCCTCTGAAAGTAATTTTATTTCCGTGAGACTTCTTCGAAGAAATAATTCCCTGTTTTCTCAACATTTTCACGTGAGGGTACAAAATCCATTCATACTGAAGCAGCTTTCTTTTCTGACTAATGAATTGTCACAGTTCTGTGAGTTTCACTGTTTACTGGAGGCATTCAGCATTATTAGAGCAAACTTCTAAGAGATTTTTTTTTTTTTTCCTCTCTTAAAACTATCTTATGCAGGCAGTGATAGCAGGAGCCTATATTTTAAAGAAAGTATTATGTGACTTTGGAGGAAGTTTGTTCGATTCACTCCAGTAAAGCAAATGCTGGCAGTGAGGTGAGCCTTACTGTAAACAGGGGGTCTCTGGTTGAGGCTGTAGGATTCACCATGGAAATGCAATGTGTTTATCTCCAGGGAGGGTCTCTGGGTGCCTTTTCCAAACACCTCCTCTCATCACCCATGAGACAGGGAGGAAGAACTGGTGTAACTGTAAGGCTGCTAAACATTTCCTTGAAAGAATTCAGAAATGAAGGACATTTGGTCGTAATAAGATTATATAACACGGGGAAGAAAGTGAAATCTATGATTATGTGAAGACAACACCTAAATCTACTCATTTGACGGCACAGATTTTCTGCTTCTAATCCAGATGAAGGACCCCACTGGTGATGAAGAGAGGTGGGCATTTGGGGGAGTAAGTCTACCTTTCCAAGAACTCAGAAAGGGGCAATTGGAAACCAGATTTATGAGAATATTTGATTCCATTCCCCATCTTCATTCTGTATCCCTAGATCACTCATAAGCAAACAGACCACGGAAATAAAGCTTCAAAAGCAAGGGTCAGATTTTTTCCTTCTGCTACCATTTCTCATCTCGTCCCTTTTAGCAGCTCTTCTTAACCTGTTGAGAAGTCACAATTTTCAAGGCTGACCTGTTTCCTCTAAACCAGCAGGATGGGTAAAAACAGACAGTGTGTCTAGTGGGAGAATGAAATGGAATTCTTCGTGCTTTGCAATGTTTTGCCTGAATTCTGGAGGTATAATCATTCTTTTTTTCTCTTCATTAGCCTGAGAACATTCCTTTAAGGATTAAAAAGGACCAGGCTGAAATGCAAACAGAGTCTCCTGACTGCACACTTGGGGCGTGGGTAGAAAACAAGCCTAGTGACGATCTCATACAGCGTTCAGGGAGAAAATAAGAGCAGGTCAGGGGCTGAGATCATTTAAATGAATCTATGGTACAACCTTTTCAAGTATATAGATTTCCAAAGAGAGTTAACTTTTCTTTGGAGTTGGGGCAGCATGGGCTGGGAACTAAAAGTGACTGTAAGCTGTTTGCATCCAGCACATCCTCCGATTATTTTGATTAATTGCTATTTAGAGGGTTGGGGAAAAATTACCCAATTATACATTAAAATAAAGGATTTGTTTTAAATGAGCTCTTCTTAATGGCAGGCACTAAAATGGTAACAGTTTTATAGGGAAGATATCCTAACCAGCTAGCTTTTGCAAAGGGAGCCACATTTCACCTTCCATTTTAGTAGGAATTGTGTAAGAGAGCACTGATTGGGAGGGGAGTGAATGTATGGATTAGATTTTCATTAAGTCCCTTCCATGATGAAAAGGAAACCAATCATGGTTCTTATCATGCAAATATGATCAGTTGTCTTCGTTATCCAAGAGAAAAGATACTCATTGTGCTTAAAACTCTCTCCTTGACCTCATTAGATCAGGAGCCTGTCAGGGTTTGCTGTTTGCTGGAAGTTAGATCAAATAACCCACTTGGTCTCTGGCCTTTGATGACTTTTTAAATTTTATTTACAAATTCAAAGGAAATGCATATAATTAAATCTGTACTATGCAACTATAAATAATTTTAAGTTATTTGAGAGCAAGGGAAATGCACAGAAGTTCTCAAAGAAGATTTTATAAATATTGAGAACATAACTTGTTGCACGCTGAGTGTCTTAAATTTTTTGGTAACCTCACCCTTCACTCTTAAACAGAGATTTTAAAGTTAATATTACTGTTGTGTTGAGGTAAGGCACTCCGCTAGGAAGGGGTGGTGGCAGGGTAGGAACAAATGCACACTGGTTTGGGGGCCCTCAGTCCTTACCATCTCATCTTATCACACAGCCTGTCAAGATAGATAATGGCTGGGCGTGGTGGCTCACACCTGTAATTCTAGCATTCTTGGAGGCAGAGGTGGAAGGATTCTTTGAGCTCAGGAGTTCCAGACCAGACTGAGCAAAAGTGAGATCCCACCTCTACCAAAAACAGAAAAACTAGCTGGGAGTTCTGGCAGGTGCCTGTAGTCCCAGCTACTAAGGAGGCTGAGGCAAGGGCGTCACTTCAGCCCAAGAGTTTGAGTTTGCTGTGAGCTATGATGCCATAGCACTCTATCTAGGGCATAGAGTGAGACTCCATCAAAGAAAAAAACAGGAGAGAGAGAAGAAATGGGCCAGGCCTTGATGAGCGCCCTGGAGTAAATGGACCTTCAATAAGCCAACCTTAAAACTTCAGCTATTCTTTGACATTTCTCTGACTGGGGGACAGTCTAGTGTTAGGGAAAGAGGACTTGCATTTGGACCGATGGACAGTTAAATTTCTTTTTTTTTTATTATTATTAAATCGTAGCTATGTACATTGGTATGATCATGGGGCATCATACACTAGTTTCACAGACCGGTTGACACGTTTATATCACACTGGTTAACTTGTGGTGCATCTTACAATGGTATATGTGAAACTTAGTAAATGTGGAATGTAAATGTCCTAACACAATAACCGTGAAATTGCCAGGAAGGCTATGTTAACAAGGACAGTTAAATTTCTATGTTAACCCTGATTCATTGAGTGACTTGGGGCAGAATTTTTTTTTTTTTTTTGAGTCTTTAATACTTAGCTTTCTTATCTGAAAAATGAGAATCGTGATTCTAACTTCCATCAGGTCATTATGAGAATTACATTGATATATCTGTGTAATATAGGATGTTTAAATAGGCTGCAGATCATCTCAGGGAGATAAATTAGAAGTAAGCTTTTGAAATTAGCTAGGTACAAAATGATACAGATTTAAATTAGGATGGTGGAGAGAAAATGGAAAAGAAATCAAAACAGGAGATGATGTGAAGAAAAATTCACTTGCACTGGCCTCTGATGGGAGGTGAAATATGAAGGGAAAAAGCAAAGACCTTGACCTATGAAGCAAGCAGCTCAAGAAAAAGGGCATAAAAAAATGCTCGCACTGTGTGACCAAGGCCCCTCGGTTCTTGTAATCTACCAGGGCAGAAATTAAGAGATATCACCTAACGTAGCAATAACAAAAAATAAAAAGTTTATTTAGTTTGTGCACAAGGGGGTCACACCAGGAAAGGAAAAGTCTTGGCTGTTTCTGAGGGTAGTGTGGGACATGGTTTTACCAATTGCCTTTTCTAAAGGGAAAGGTTATGTCCAAGCATGTATAGGATGTTTTTTTTCTAGCACCTGCACGGCTGCTTGACATACTTCTTCATGTATCATATGTACCATTAGCATTTCATATCTCCACCCTTAGGTGTGATTTTTACCATTTTTTACAACTTATTTCTTTATATATTTATGCGTGACAGCATCTCTCTGTTTCCTTAGGTAGAGGGCAGTGCTCACTGCAATCTCAAACTCCTGGGCTCAAGCCTATCCTCTTGCCTCAGCCTCCCACATAGCTGTAGCTGGGACTGTAGACCCGTGCCACCACAGCCTGCTAATTTTTAGTATTTTTGGTAGAGATGAGGTCTTGCTCTTGCTCAGGCTGGTCTCAAACTGCTGACCTCAAGCGATTTTCCACCTCACAGAGAGCTAGGATATTACAGGTGTGAGCCACCGTGCCTGGCTTCATTTTTTTACTATTAAAATGAAGAAAAGATTACTATAAATTGGAGCTTAGGCCTGATTGTGCCTGCAGGGGCTCAGGAAAGTCCTTAACTCTCTAATGCAGAAACTTACAGTTAACAGGCTTTTGGTCACTTGCTTTTAATTGGCTAAAAATTCAGCAATCTCAGCTTGAATAAGGGGCTTTGGGGAAGCCTCAGCTGGAGCAAAGGACCCTTGTGTCCCTTCTCTGGACCAAAACAGGAAACCAACCAATCTGCCTGTCTCGGCTGAAATTCTTACCCTGCGTGGCGTGGTGCCTGTCTTACTCTGTTCATGCTGCTCTGACAAAATACCTCAGATTTGGTAACTTACATAAACAGCAGAAATTCCTTACAGTTCTAGGGGCTGAGAAGCTCAAGATCAAGGCTTCAGCAGATTTGGTATCCAGTGAGGACTGCTTCTCTGCTTTCAAATGGTGCTTCCTTGCCGTGTCCTTGCATGGTGGAAGGAACTATCTCCCTCCGTGGGGTCTCCTTTATGAGGGTGACAATGCCATTAATGAAGAAAGAGCCCTCAAGGCTTGGTCACCTCCCAAATGTCCAGTCTTCTAGTTCTATCACGTGGGGGATTAGGGTTCAAAGTGTCATTTTGGGAAAATATTCAGACCATAGCAGTGCCTTACACATAGAAAGCTTTGTGTGTTGTTGAATTAATAAATAATCATAAGTTAAGGAAGAGAAAGTCTGTGAGTCTACATATTATATCATAATATATGATATGTGGAAGCATATACGGAAGGTGCCAAAAAGTGCATATTTTGAGAGATGTTATCTATGTGTTACTTTTCAAAGTGAGAATACCATTATGTTAAGTGTAATAAAGATACCATTATGTTAAGTGTACCTAGACACGCTATGTACATCCACTTTATCTGCAGTTCATACACTTTTGGGGAATGATTGATTTTACTTCCAACAAAATCTCTTAAAATGTGTGTACATTTTTTTGGCACCTATGAATATGTCATGTGTATATGTGCTACACATAACATGTACAGCACATATGTGATATGTATATAAGCTAAACATAACATATACAGTAGAAGCTGCAGAGTTGAACATCTTCCTACTTTGACGACCTCCTTAAGTTGTCCTGATTTTCCTAGACTGGACATGCATCACATGTACCAACTGGTACAGTAGGCCTAGTTCCTTATGCTGGCCACCTCTGTGTGTTCAGTGGTTTATTACAGTCCCTTGGATGGTCAACTTATGGAGATTCTACTGTATATAATAAATATTGGAATTTGGTACAGGTTATAGCCTCATTTCACATAGATGTGTGATATATGTATATGGAATAATACATATTATTATACATCACACACACATATATTTATACAACTATATTAGAGATGAGTCCTGTAGCCTGTTACCCAAAGTCTAATGAGGTGTTTAAAAGGGAGGTCAATGTAGTATGTCTTGAGAGGAATATAGTTGCCCAAAATATAAAGTGACCTTTTATTATGTTCCTGAGGAGAAGAAGGTAAATCCAGAGGATGAAAGGAGATTCTATGAACCTATATTCATATGCAAGTGTTGTTTAAAGAACAAATTAGATATAGCTATAAATTCCTAATAACTTCAGTACTGTTTTCTTGATGAGTGTAGTAACTTCTTGCCACCTTGACAAGATGAATAGAAAGATATGCTTGAGAATGAGTGCTTGCAGAAGACTTCTCTCCTCATGCTCCTTGTAAAACTGAAGCACACAGAATAAAGGTATGAGTGAGTTTATTCATAGGGTGAATCCAAGATACTGTTTGGAAAAGGAGTATTGTGGTGACAAGTTCTAAGGACCTGAATGTGTTGGCTAGCTTTGACTTTCTCCTTGAAGATGGTGTCAAGAGCATGAAAAATTATAAATTGCCTACTTCAACAATATAATGAAGATGAATAGTCCCTCATTCATTTTTCTGTGGTCCTTCATGAAGGAATGTCTCCTGATGGGCTAAAAGGAAGCACAAAGCTAAAAGAAACAGATATGAATTCAGTTCAAATTTTCATCCTGTTGCAATGCCTCATGGATATTGATGATTCCTGATGGATGCTGCCCAGATCCCATTAGATGAGACGACACAAGAGCAGCTATATATGGGATGCTGGAGAAAATACCACTGAAGTGGATGCTGATGAAGCCTGATGTTGATTGTAAAATCAATGTGAAAGATGGAAGACCTAGAATAAAACTAATTAGCTGGATGGCCTAGAAATTAAATAGATTCAAGATGAAGGAACTCTCTGGAGAGATGCTCAGAGAATTACAAGGGAACGGACACAGTTCATTTGACAGTCTTAACTGCAGCTTTAAATGCCTTCTGTGAATGTGGACACTGGAATTACATCAACACTTCCTTGGTACTGTAGATTGAGCTTAAGATATAGTCTAAGTTCATTCTTCCCTCCCTTGTGTTTTCTGGTTCTGACACTTCTCATTCATCAGCACTGGCAGGCTCTCATTAGTGTTGGTTTTTGTATCTCATCTCTGACCCCTTGTTTTTCTCCTTGGATTTATCAATCCAGTAGGCAATCTTCCCAATTCACATCACAGACCCCTAAGGACTCAGCCCTGGGCATCTGCTTCTTGGTTCTCTGAAGAGCCTAGACTCCAACACCCTCAGTCAACTCCCTTGAGGTGGCCCCACCTTGGAAGGGAAAGGATATCCATTTAGAGCAGTTTAGTGTTTGGATCATAGCTTATGTTGCAAAAGTAGTTGGATTAATTTCCTCATTTATTTCATTACTGTGCCTATTGTGGTTTCAATAGTGACATCAAAAGATAATAAAACATGTACAAAAGTATTTAAAGAGATGAAAAAACTTTGATAGGATAAAGGAAATCACACTCATATACTTAAATCTTACCTTTTTTTTTTTTTTTTTTTTTTTTTGAGAAAGGGTCTCAAGGTATCACATAGGCTAGAGTAAGGTGGCATAGTGAGACCCCTTCCTGCCCCAGCCTCACAAGCAGCTGGGACTACAGGCACCCATCACTGTCCTTGGCTAGTTTTTCTATTTTTAATAGAGATGGGGTCTCACTCTTGCCCAGACTGTTCTTGAACTCCTGGTCTCAAGGGATCCTCCCACCTTGGCCTCCCAAAGTGCTAGGAAAGCCACTGAGTCTGGTCTTCAATCTCACTTTTAAGTAACTTCTGCATTGTCCATTTGGTTTTAAAGTTTCTGAACAACACTGTCGCTGGTTAATCAGTTAATAGGAAGCAGGGCTCATGCGCTTTGGTGTTTTGTCGTATCAAGAGATGAATATAGCAACATGTCACTATAACTATGACTTCCCCAGTTTTTACTTTTTCACGAAACCGTATTTATAACTTAGGTCTATCGCTGATAAAGAAAAATGAATGCCCATTAGTCCAATCAAGGACTTGGAAGAATCTGTGTGAAAGAAAGCACCTTAACAAATAATGAATGAATATTCTAAGACACTGAAAATTAAATACCACATAAAAATGGACTTTACTGGTGCTGGGGTTATGTACGTTTTCCCTTTGTGCCCCTCTTCTTTATTTGTTTGGAATGTTGATTTACTTAATCAGAAGTTGTTAAGACATTTTTAAGACAACATTAAAATCTGAAAAAGCACAAATCATAAATGTGCAACTCACAGGTTTGCCAAATGAACACAATTTTGTAATTAGCACCCAGCTCAGAGAATAGAAATACCTGTCTCCTTGAAGCCATCATCTGCCATCCTGTGATCTGGATTTATGTCTTCTAAATTGAGATCTACTTATTTTTAAGCTATGAATGGGCTTTTTCATTTTTATTTCTAAAAAGATGCAAACAATGTGTAAAATTACATCAGTGGTTCATTACACATAGATTAGAGATATAGCAGTCTGTGCTTAGCATACTGTTAGCAGTGGAATCTGGGAGATGTTTTGGAACTTTCTTCTTGGTTTATTTTTTCCTTATTTAAACAATGTTTTTTTGGGCAATGAGTATAGGCCATCTACAGGAAACATAAGCGATTTTTAAAAGAATTACGATGATGAAGAGTGAGCCTTAGAATGTTTTATGATGGCACCTGGAGACTGAATCTGTGTCCTTGACACTTTGTACCCTTAGTAGGGCAGAGATCTGTGGTCCCATAAGAGCCTCTCTAAACTGTCAGCAGGAGGTAGCAGGCAGAGTGCTTCACTATTGTTTTATCCTGCAGCTTAAGGTTGAGCTACTGACTGGGTACGGTGGCTCATGCCTGTAATCCCAGCACTCTGGGAGGCCAAGGCAGGTGGATTGCCTGAGCTCAGGAGTCCAAGACCAGCCTGAGCACGAGTGAAACCCTGTCTCTACTAAAAATAGAAAACATTAGCTGAGTGTTGTGGTGGGCTCCAGTAGACCCGGCTATTCGGGAGGCTGAGGCAGGAGGATGGCTTGAGCCCAGAAGTTTGAGGTTACTGTGAGCTAGGTTGATGCCATGGCATTCTAGCCCAGGTGACACAATGAGGCTTTTTCTCAAAAAAAAAAAAAAAAAAAAAGAGTTGCACTACTGAAAGTACAGGATACATAAAAAAGTTAAACTAGCAAAGATTCAAAATATGTCAGAAGTTACTGCTCTGTATATCTTTGTGAGGAATAAGTTTAATCCGAAATAATTTATTAGCCTTTCTAGAACTGTGGTATACAGATGTAACTGATGCTTCAACTTTAGCAGAGGATTGATTATAAAGAGTTGCCAAGTACAACCATAAGCTCCCTTGGGCACTGGCAGAAGGTGGACGCAGGAGATCCCCAGTTGGATGGACAGTCATGTCCCTTGGGTAAGGGTGTCTCCCAGGCCCCTTTTCCCCTAAAGGCTTCCTATTATTATTACTTCGAAATGTGTCAGAGTGATATATCCTCATGTACTCTAAATTCAGAAATATAAATTCTTATTTTATCAATTATTTTCTTTGCTACTTCAGTAATAATTTTATGGTTGGGGGGTCACCA
Source organism: Loris lydekkerianus (assembly GCA_963574355.1). Classification (NCBI taxonomy): domain Eukaryota; kingdom Metazoa; phylum Chordata; class Mammalia; order Primates; family Lorisidae; genus Loris; species Loris lydekkerianus. Next base: position 34,479 of record CAUYPK010115101.1, read on the forward strand.
TACATGTGGAACTGTATTAAAGGGTTGTGGCATTAGGAAGGTTGAGAACCAGTGTCTTAGGGGGAGATGGAAATGGACTGGTAACTCTAAATCTAAAGGTAGCCTGACATATAACTGAGAAAACTAAATAAGACAAGGCTTAGTAAATCAGATTAGTTTTTTTGTTTGTTTGTTTGTTTTGCAGTTTTTGGTTGGGGCTGGGTTTGAACCTGCCACCTCCGATATATTGGGCCGGCGTCCTACTCCTTTGAGCCACAGACACCATCCAAACCAGATTAGTTTTTTAAATGTAGCTTTGTTGTTGTTGTTGATGTTACCCATGGTGATCGCAAAAGATTCATAACATGCTGAAAAGAAAAGAAGAAAGTGAGATCACTCCGGGACAATCACTGTTGGTTTTATAGTCTGACAATTAAATTTGCAAACTCATCCTAGAAAAAGCACTACACACCTCATTGTTGAATATCACTATGGTGAAGTCACCAGATAGCCAAGGGGAATACTTCAAAGTTGACCATAGTAATGATATTCAACAGTGAGGTATGTAGCACTTTTTCTAGGATGAATTTGCAAACTTAATTGTCCTACCTTGTGGGTCACTTTCTTCTAGGTAGATTTGTGGTAGTGGGATTTCTGGATAGAATGGTAGGTCTGTTCTTCATTCTTTGAGGAATCTTCATACTGCTTTCCATAGAACTTGTACGAATTTACATTTCTACCAACAGTGTACACACACACACACACACACACACACACGCATATATACTGTATATGTCAGCCTTTTTATATATGTACACATACCACACACCATTTTTGCTAAATGCATTAGGTTGTCTTTCTTCAATAATTCGAAGTATTTTGCTTCATAGTACTTATCACTTTTAAAAATTGTGTATTTATTTGTACTATTATTTGATTAATATCTGCATCCCCCACAGACTCAACTCCCATGTGTAAGAACCGTGTTCCCCACCATAATCTCCAGGGCTAGCACAGTACATGGCATGGTAAATATTTGTTGAAACAACTAAAAAATGAACATTATACATACTGTTTAGTCCTGATTTTTTTCATATAATTTATTGTAGCTATCATTCCATAACCAATAAATACAACTCTACATCTTCATTTTAATAGACATGGTTGTTTTCCCAATTTTCCTTCAAAATCATTATAATGCTGAATGAGCATGTTTGTACGTGCAAGTTTAAGCAATTGCCCAATACAGTTCTTTTGATATTTTACTCATGCAACATCAAGGGGGTAGATGCCCTAATTTTAAAAGTATGAAGTGGAGTAAAGGATAAAGCTGTGGAAGGAAGCAGAGAGATTGAGAGGAGAGGGAAAGAGAGGGAGAAAAGTGTTTAGAGTATGTTTTGTGTTGACAGGAGGCCTGGGAAGTTGAGGAAAAGAAGTATTGGATGAATCAGGCAAGGTGGTGTGTCAGATACCTTGCAGCTAAAATACCTGAAGCCAGATCACTTTGAGGGGGAATCCCTGTTCAGCTTTGCTCTTCATGTGGTCCAGTGGTCCTTATAATTGGTGAAATGTGTAGACTTTGATAAAGGCTTATCATCTATACCTGATCAGGTTTACAACACAATCAGCCTCAGGTGAGTAAGCTCATTTTTTTTTTTTTTTTTTAGACAAGGTATCATCCTGTTGCCCAGGGCCAGAGTGCAGTGGTGTCATCATAGCTCACTGAAACCTCAAACTCCTGAGCTCAAGCAGTTCTCCTGCCTCAGCCTCCTAAGTAGCTGGGACCACAGGTGCATACTGCCACAGTTTTCTATTTTTCATAGATAGGGCTCTCACTCCAGCTCAGGGTGATCTTGGACTCCTGACCTCAAGCAGTCCTCCCAACTCACCCTCACAACAGGGCTTGGATTACAGGCAGGAATCTCTGTCCCAGGCCCCAGTGCTCAATCTTTGATCATTCCATATCAACTCCCCAGGCCTGGGAACAAATCGCATATAGAGAAAACTTCCCAGTGCCCCTCACGGTGACGGCAAAGAAGGAAGCTGGAGAAAACCCCCAATCATCTTCCCAGTGGCATGCAGAGGGAGCAGTTAGGATTTCACCAGCACAGCACTCCACTCTGGCCAGGACATAACTCCAGATTGATGCCCTGTGATTCACTCAGCCTCGTGATTTACCCTCCACTCTCTGCTCTATAAGAATTTAGCTCATTTACAAACATCAGTGGAAGTACTTTCTATGTGTCAGCTTCATGAATATTCTAAGTGTCTCATAAATATTAACATGCTGAATTCTCATGTCACCTTTGGCTAAGATTATGAAGAGATTGAGACACACAGAAGTTAAGCAACTTGCCCAACATCACAAACAAAGCAATTAGCAAAGCCAGGATTCAAATCTGGAGTCTGTGCTCTGACCACTGCATAGCTCTGGACCACTGTGCAAGCTCTTGACTCTCTAACCCGTGAATAGAACTATTATGGAGAGGTATTAGCACTGCCGTTCATTTTCAGATTGCACTCATTTCCCTCTCATCTCTAATTTTTTTACACTTTAGTGGAGTTTAAGTTATTATTCTGCTGAGAGTAAAACAATGAAGAAGGTTGCAAGAGTTTTAGAGAGCTCATCAGCATCCTTGATCATGGCTCCTGATACTAACAAGGATCTTTTTTAAAGGCCCCAAATCCTCTTCTGGTTATAGTAGGTATATCTGGTCCACTTGGGCAATCTCTAGTTGGGGAGGGTGTGACAGTATTTATGGCTGTTCAAGCATTAGTAAGATTAGGCTAAGAGAGTGTCTCCAGAACAATATGCGTGGGAAGGAGGGTGTGTGTAAATGCTGGTCTGGGGGAAGAGAGGAGCTTGTACTTCATTCTCTGTGTTTGTGCTGATGTTGTCCATTCTCAGATACTCTCCAAGTGGCCTGTGTGAAGTGGAGGCTGGACTTGGACATGGCTGATTGGATCAGGGTCCACACGGAGAGGAGAGATGGGGATTCTGCTGCTCACTGCTGGGAATTTGGAATGGGGATGCAGACACTCAAGTTATTGAGATCAAGCTGCCACTCAGGAGACTGGCTGCTTAGGGACAGTCTTATGTACTGATATATTAATCAGTGAGCTCTGAGCAAAGACCTTCAGAGATAAATAGGAGAAGGGAGTAGACATTGTGAATCAGACGTGTAGTCAGGGAGAGATGGAGAGTCACCTGCTTTTTGGAGGTCCCTTCAGCATCAGGTCCAGCATCACAGGCCATCATAGCTGTATTTTCTGCCAGGAGGTTTTAGGCTGATTCAGGGGTGGAGAACCTGTAGCCTTAACGCTACATGTAGCCTTCTGGATCCTTGGGTGTGGCCTTTAAATTAAATCCAAATTTCATAGAACAAATCTTTTTAATAAAAATGATGAAGGTTGCTCATAACAACATGTTCTTTAACTTAAGTCACCTTGAGTATGTTTCTGTACCTCATAGTCTTCAACTAATCAACACATGACCTTTGGCACGTTTCAGAATTTTCTTGGAAAGTTCTTACACTCACAGCAGCAGTGTTCCAAAACAGATTTAGAAGGGGATTTGAGTTGATGTCCTTGGTTTCTGTGACTTTCCTATATCCTCCTTTAATTGACACTTATTTTCCTACATTCTGAATTTAACCAACAATCCCTAGTTAGGAGTCAAGACCTATAGTTTATGCAAAGCTCAGTTTATAACTACCTTCCCCTCCCCCAACCCTTATCACCCTATTAATTTCCTCTATAGTACTTTTCTCAATATGTACATTTCCAGTTTATTTGTTTACAGGTTGATTGTTTATCCCCTCATTGGAAGCTAAGTAGTTATCTTTCTTGGTCACCACTATATCCCCACCACCTGGCCTAGTGCCCAAAACCTAGTAGACATTTGATACAATTAGGGCAGCTCACTGCTCACTGCTCTAACAAATAGCCCAAATTTACAATGGCTCAAATGCATTACAAGCAAAGTATATTTCTTGCTCACGTGAAATCCAAGTAAGTTATATGTGGAGAAGGGGAAAGGGGCTTTGTTCAACAAGGTCACTCAGAGAATGAAGCAGATGGTATCTTTGCCACCTTCAACATGTGTTTGATAACTCTGGCCATTAGCATTCAGCCAGCAGAGTGGGAAAAATCACAGAGAAACATGCATGGGAGAAGCCCACATGCAACTGGCCCGGTCTCAGGCACTGGCCACACGTCATAGCTGGGAAAGTGGGAACAGACAGATTAGTCATGTGTCCAGGAAGAAGAGAAGAGTTTGGTGTCTGCTGAGAAGCCAAAAGTCCATAAATATCTGTTGAAGAGCAAATAAAATTGAGGAAGGCAGGTAGGCAGGCTTTTCCTATCACCATTGAGAAATGATGCCACTTCCTGCAGAAATGGCTGCCCTCCCTAGGCATCCAATTGTCTGTGAAGCACATGTCATGGACTGCGGGGATTAACAAATGCGCTTGCCTTGTCTTCCTCTTGATTGCAAATTCCATGACACCAGGAACTTTTTCTCAGACTCCAGTTTCCAAGAGTAAGGGTCATGCCCGCAATATATGCTAAATAAACCTTTGCAAAAAACAAAGCAAAGTCCTCCTGCTCTACAAGTATTAAGAGAATAAGTAATGGGAATAGTGTGAGCCACGAGCAGCTGGAAGTTCCCCATTGACTGAGGTTCAATTTGGGAGACTGTAGATCACAGTTAGGTCCTGAATTCCTCCTGGCTGGTAAGCCCAGTATTAGGTATTTTTGTCCTTTAATGCTTTAAATATCATTGTGAATAATGACTGGAAATTCTCAACACTGAGAACAAGAACTAAATGAAGATTCTATTCTAAGAACTGGCAAACAAAAGTAGTTCCAGGTTATAGTTCAATCTGAGATTAATTAAATAATTAATTAATTAAGAAAAGCCCCAATTACTTGAAAGGTGCCTTTAATTTTTTGTTCTTGCTGTATAACCCCATCAAAATGTAGGCAAAAGACATGAATAGATTTTTTTTTTGAAGTGAAGATATACAAATAGCCAACAAACATGAAAAAATGCTCAACATCACTAATCATCAAGGAAATGCAAATTAAAAACCAGCTGACCCCTGGCAGAATGGCCATTACTAGTAAGTAAAAAAACAATAGGTAATTGACAGTGGAAAGGGAACACTTGTACACTGTTGATAGAAATGTAAATTAGTACAACTTCTATGGAAAACAGTATGGAGATTCCTCATAGAACAAAGAGCCGACCTACCATTCCATCCAGAAATCCCACTACCACACATCTACCCAGAGGAAAGTGATCATTATATCAAAAAGACACTGGCACCTAAATGTTTATGCAGCACAATTCACAATTGCAAAGACATGGAATGAACCTAAGTGCCCATCAACTGATGAGGGGATAAAGAAAATGTGGTCTGTAGCAGGAATGCAATAATGACTTTTATAGCAACTTGGATGGAACAGGAGACCCACATATCCTAAGTGAAGTATCTCAGGAATGAAAAAACAAATATCACATGTTCTTAATTAAAAACCGGTGCTAAGGGATGAGTCTCTATGATGATAAAGTGGTGTAAAGGACATCAGAAACTAAGAAGTGGGAAGGGTGAGGAATAGAACATGACTTTAGGTACAATGTACTCCATTCTGGTGGTGGGTAACTTAAGTGTTGACTTCCGCATTATGCAATTCATCCACGTAACAAAAAACAGGTGTGTCTTGTAAACCTATTGAAATTTTAAAAAGAAAAAAAAGACTTTTAAAAAAGAAGATATTTTTATTTTCCCATTTTTAGGCAGTAGCATGATTTTTGAGTCACCACGGTGAAAGGGAATGAGGTTTGGTTTTGCTAAGCATCTAGAAGCTCTACAGCTGGTTACTGCTTGTGAGAATTAACTGGGACTAGCCAACACTGCTGTCCTGACTCAGCGGGCTGGCATGACACCTTAGCATGCTGGTCAGCTGCAACTGAGTGTTGTTCCTAAATCAGCAGTAGTACAAAAAGATAGGTCGCTGAGCCCTTTTTTGGTGGAATAAAAAATTTTAAAAAGATCTAAAATTCATGAGATTTCCTGAGTAATAGGAGTGCCTTTGTTATTCATAATGAGCTCCTTTGTTCCTTCCATTCCTGGGTTGCTGTTAATGAGACAACTTAAAGCAACATCCCTAGACACCCTAAGGAACAGGGCTGATGACTGGAAAGACTAAGCATTGGGTTACACACAAGTTTTGACTCCCTGTCACCCTGCCTGACCACCCCACCCCCACCCCTGCCACCTCTGGGAAGGAGAGAGAGGCTGGAGATTGAGTCCCGTTACCAGAAACCCATCATTTGGTCATTTATGTCTATGTAGTGAAGCTTTGATTAAAGAAACTCTGAAACAAGGCTAAGGAGCTTCCAGGCCCGTGGGCACGTGGATGTGCCTGGAAGGTGCGCAAGCTCTGTGGAACCCCCACTTTGAACTTTGCCCTGTGTATCTCTTTGATTCGACTATTCCATGAGTCATTCTAGAGAATTATTGAAACTCGAGAGGGTGGAGGAATTGTGGAACTCGTGATTGATAGTTGGCTGAGCACACAGGCCGGTCTGGGGTCTCCCTGTAAGGCGGGCAGGGGGACTCTGTGGGACTGCTGCCTGAACTGTGGGATCTGCACTAAATCTGGGTAGTTAGTGTCGGAATGGAACTAAATTCTAGGACACCCAGGTAGCACAGAAGACTTTGTGGGAATGATGTGTTTGAGTTGTTGGCAAATGACACAACACCTCATCTGAAGCAAGCACAGAATTTATCTCTACACTTGGGGTGTGACATCTGATGTCCTGCAGGTCATTGGCAGACCCACAGGAGAGGCACAGGGGACATGCAAATATAATAACGTATCCACCCCAATTAATTTAGATTTAACCATGTGTGATTTGTACCATCACTGATCTTCCTCCAGCCCCAACTAATTGTGCTGACTTTTAGCACAGAATCTTGAAACTGTAGAAATCTTACTTCTCATCTGGTACCTCTCCTTCATGAGGAAGCTTAGATCCCAGAAGGTCAAGTGACTACTCTGAGGTCACATATAACCTTGTAGCCAAGGGGTTCACTTTTCAGGCCTCCTAGTTTAGTACCCCTAATACCTACTCCTTTTACTTTGTCCAACTGTATGTTTTCTAGTGCTTCAACTTCATAATTCAAAGAGAAAATTCCTTAGAATAATTATTGAATGTAATAAAAACATTTGACCAGGTAATGGGCAGAATGGGCAGAACTCAGTACAGCCTCCTGATGAGTCAAGCTATAAAAAATATTTTTTTCAATTCTGGGCATGGTGACTCACCTTTGTAATCTCAGAACTTTGGGAGACCAAGGGAGGAGGATCATTTGAAGCTAGGAATTTAAAACCAGCCTTGACAATATAGTGAGACCCCAGCTCTACAAAAAATGTAAAATTTAGCCAGGCCTGGTGGCACATGCCTATAGTACCGGCTACTTGGGAGGCTGAGGCAGGATGATTCCTTGCCCAGGAGTTTGAGTTTGCAGTGAGCTGTGATGATGCCACTGTACTTTAGTCTGGACAAAAAAATGACATCCTGTCTCAAAAAACAAAACAAAACAAAAAATTCCATCCACCCCCACCCCCAAACCAGGCAGAGCTCTGTGCCTCACATCTCTAGTCCTAATCCTAGCACACTATCATACTGGGAGGCTGAGGCTAGAGGCTCGCTTGAGCTCAGGAGTTCAACATCAGCCAGAGCAAAAGCAAGACCCTATCTCTAGTAAAAATAGTGGGAATAGTGGTGCACATCTGCAGTCTCAGCTACTCAGGAGGCTGAGGCAGGAGGATTATTAGAATTTGAGATTGCTGTGAGCTAGGCTGATGCCATGGCATGCTAGCCTGGGCCAACAGAGGGGGACTCTGTCTCAGCAACACCAACACCCAAATAAACAATGCACACACACACAAAGAAAAAGAAAAGAAACATTTTTTTTTTCAAAAGTTGAACATTAAGGAAGTGATAAGACACATGGCCAAATTAGGATGTAAAAATAAATGACATAGGAGCTTTTACCCAAATCCCCAACCCTCCAAGGTGGACATAGTTTTAAAAACTTAGGTCAATAAACCTAAAATCTCTTTATAATGTGCTTGCAACTCATGGCCTGATTGCCTTCTGTTTTACTTTATTGTCTGTTTTCTTTTGAATAAAAAGCCTTTTCTGTCTGTGGACTTGAGCTATTGTCTTTAATAATGAACATGGTTTTGTCGTAAAGATTTTATTTTATTTTATTTTTAAAAGGTGAATCCTTAGAACAGTTACATACTAAAACAGTTGCTAATGGAGATCTTAATATGAAATGATCCCAGCAGTTAAACATTTATGACCAGTATGTGGGCTCTGAAGGCAATAGATAGAAATTGCCAATTCTTCATGGATCTTTTAACAGGACAAAAGGATGACATGATTGTCTGTGTCTCTAAGCAGGATGAAAGGCATTCAGATGATTAAAGGAGGGAAAATATGACCCAAGGAAGAAATGTTAAAGAAAATGGGAAAGTTTTGCTTGGAGAATGGAAGTTCACAGAGCAATTGAGTGTGTTTGAGTGTCTGAAGTATTGTTAGAGCAGAAGCTAGTATCGACAAGTTTCCATTACTGCTATGGACAGAAAAAGTAGGCGAGGTTTTAACTGCACTAGGGATTTGGATAAGCTCCAAGGACATTTTTCTGACAGGGAAGGCCGTTAGACACTCTAACGAGTTTTGAAAATTATCAGTCAACAACACTGTTTGAGGGTCCATTGTGAGCAGATTTTTGTACTTGTTAATTAAATTTTGTTTTTTCTTTTCTTTCTCTATGGTTTACTAAAATAAGTCACAGCCTTACCTTTCTGGGTTAGTTTCCATGAGATTCTACGTACGGCATATTAGCAGTGGTAGATGATTTATCTAAAGTAGCTTCAATTTTTTGCTTCCCATATCAAGGGTAGAAAAGGACTAAAAGCAAGTAAGTTGATTCTCTTTATTTGCAGCAGTTGTTTCTACAGAGTGGCCATGAAAACTCAAGTAGTGAGTCCTGTCCCATTGGCCCTATGTGGAATATAGAGTTAGGCTTCTGTAAGTCTCTGGTCACATTTTCTTCAACCAATCAATACAAAACTGTGTTTTATGCATGTTTCTGTTTAAAGACAGCTGTTGACTCATTAGTATTGAACTACAGGCCAGGTATGGTGGCTTTTGTCTGAAATCTTAGTACAGGTCAGAGGATCATTTGAGGCCAGGAGTTGGAGAACAGGCTGGGCAATATAGCAAGACCCCATCTATAAAAAACTGAAAATAGCCCAGCATGGTGATGCATGCCGGCAGGCACAGCTACTTGGGAGACTGAGCCAAGAGGATTCCTTGAGCCCAGGAGAATGAGGTTGCAATGAGCTATGATCATGCCACTGTACTCTAGCTCAGGTAACACAGTGAGACTAAAAAAAAAGAAGAAAAAAAACTGTACTACAACCATTGGTGCTATGACTCATGCCTCAGTGAAGCTTATCTAACACACATGTTTTCTCCATAAGGCATATCACAGCCTTCTTGCATTTATGAAGATAAGACACTACTTTCAACACTACACTTGGAGGTCAAAACAGCAAAATCTGGCTCCGTGCTGGTAGCTCAGTGAGTAGGGCGCCAGCCACATACACCAAAGCTAGCAGGTTTGAGCCCAGCTCGGGCCTGCTAAAGAACAATGACAACTGCCACCAAAAACTAGCCAGGTGTTGTGGTGGGCATCTGTAGTCCCAGCTACTCAGGAGCCTGAGGCAAGAGAATCACTTAAGTCCAAGAGTTTGAGGTTGCTGTGAGCTGTGATGCTACAGCACTCTACCAAGGGTGACACAGTGAGACTCTGCCTCAAAAAATAAAAAATAAAAAACCAGCAAAATCACCAACAAAAAGCGCAAAAATGCTAAAACGTGTGGCACTATATAGATCACAAAATGGGTATTTCTTTGTAGCATGAGAGCTGAAATAATAAGGCAGAGTGTCACCTTGCTCAACCTCAGCTAGGAATACGTGCTGCGGGGACTCAAATTTTTCACAGCTCTGCAAATGACTATGAACAGCCTGCAAGTGTTGATTTCAGGTTACCAATTACGTTAGCAAGTAGGTGAATTTGCATGTGAAACATCTATGAAAATGAGGATCATCTGTACTGTATTGAGGTCACTTTTTGTCAAAGCAATTATCTTTCAATTTGATACAAACTGAATATTAATATTCAATATTAATTGCGATTTAATATAAAATGTGCCACAATTTAAAACAGAACAAGGAAACTCTGAGTAGACCACATGTGACATATTTACAATGGATACGAGTCTACCATCTACACTATATGTGTACACCATCTACAAGATGATAGCTCCACACCTGTGTCCTCCTCCCTGGCCACTTCAGTCCTCCCACATATATCCTGCAGCCTGCTTTGTGTTTCCACCTGGAGGTCAGATTGGCACATCAGATCTGTCCTGTCTAAAATCAGTGTCTTGGTTGCCTCTCCTTTCCCAGCCTTGCTTTTCCCTTTTACCAAAAAGTAACTGTTTATATATTGGTTTCATAGTAGTGTTGAGTACACTGGATACGTTTTTCCCCATTCTTGAGATACTTTACTAAGAAGAATGTGTTCCAACTCCATCCAGGTAAACATAAAAGATGTAAAGTCTCCATATTTTTATGGCTGAATAGTATTCCATGGTGTACATATGCCACAGTTTGTTAATCCCTTCATGGGTTGATGGCCATTTGGGTTAATTTCACGACTTGGAAATTATGAATTGAAACTTCAGTTAACATTGTGGTGCAAATGTCTTTGTAGTAAAATGTTTTTCTTGTCCACACACAAAAAATAATAATAATAACAAAGTGAGGGGATGGCTATGTTAATTAGTTTGATTTAAACATTCCACGTTGTATATCAAATCATCACATTGTACCCCATTAATGTATAAAGTTATGATTTTAGTTAAAAATTAATAAAAAATAAATGGCAAATCCGCCCTTTCAATAGCTCAGCTTAGAAATCCACATCTTCCTTGGATCTGTGTTTTTGCTGCTGTCCACAGACAGTCCAACAGCAACTCCTGACAGCACAACATTCATGGGGTCTCCAGAAATGACCACCAGCCATCACTCTGCTGCTTCCAGACTGGTTCGTGCCAGCGTCACCTTTTGTCTGGACTGTTCTAACCTCTCCCAAAGAGCCTGTTGGTTTCCTGCCTTGATGCCTGCGCCTTCTCGGCATGGCAGTCAGAATGATCTTTCTGAAATGTACATATGGTAGGTCTCTCCACCAGTCCAGGTCTTCATCTCACTCAGAGTAAAAGCCAAACTTGACCGCAGCCTACAAGAGTCTACGTAATCTGCCCTCCTCTCTCTCTCTGATCTCTTTTCCTATCACTCTCCCTTACTTACTCTGTGCCTGCCTTGGTGACCTCCTGCTACTCCTCAGTTGTGATAATCACACACCTGTCTCAGGACCTTTGCATATGCTTTTCCAAATTCTGTCTGCACGGCTATCCCCCTGCTATCCACGTGATCTTCTCTTGCGGTCACTACTGAAACATATCCTCACATAAAGTAAACCCTCCTCCCTATCACAACCTTTATTACTCCTGCCTCACACCCCATTTTAATTTTTTTAAATAATTCTATCTGCCACAGTAATATATTTATTGGACTCTGATTTGGATCTGGTCCACAAGAGCAAGGATATTAGTTTGTTCGTTGCTGGACCAAACACCTGGATCAATGCCTTGCCGAGAGTGGGCGTTTGATAAATATTGTTTGAGTGACTGAATAAATGAAAGGACAGATATAGAACAATAGCTTCAATATATTAAGGAGAAAAAGTAAGATGGTTGTATTTGCATAAAAAAGGAGACAGCACAAATATGATTTCCCTGCAGCACAAAAATACCTGGTAACTTGAATCCTATGTATTCAACTTTGATATGAGGACAATTAATGACAATTAATGACATGGTAGGTCATGGAGGAAGGGAAGACTAGATAGAGAGGGAGGGAGGGGGTGAGGGAAAGGAAAAGAAGAAAATAAAATAAAATAGTGACTAATTCTCACATAAATTGGATTTAATTTTGACCAAAGTACATTACTTAAACATGAATTTTTAATTCAACTTGTTAATATGTTGTTTAGGATATTGCATCCTCGTTTATAAGTGACATATGTTTGTAATTTCCCCTTTATAATAATATATTTTCTCCAATTTTAGTATCAGGTGTACCCAGATCAAGTACCATGATTTTGAAGTATTTTTTCTTTTTCTATTGTCTATATGATTTGGCATCTCAGAGTCGAAGCATTCTATAATAGACATACTCTTATTTGACAATATGAATGTTAATTTCTTTGCATTATTATTATTATCACTTAATATTTTGATGTAGCAACTGATTCCTTTTCTGAGTGTATTTATGTTCTTTCATTCTTTACGAGGTTTTTGTTTATAGTCCTTATCTTAAACATTGTTATTGTTATTAAATTTTAAGGCTTTTTAATTTTGTGAAGGCACATAATGGAAACCTAATAAACACATGTATATGTAAGAATAATAAAAATAAAAATAAATTTTAAAAAAATCTGGTAAGAACAGTGGCTCTGAGAAGGAGAACTCAGGGGAGGGGAATACCTCCTACTTTTCACTATATAATTGTGTTTTTTTTGCAATGTGTAACATCTTCCTCCCCCCATCAAACCAACTGAGCAAGTTACAGAAAACAGTGGAAGAATTAGAACTTCAAGGAACTGGTCTGTGTGGTTTCATTCCTGCAGAATAAGGGCTTTTAGACTGTTTCTTTTGCTTTTTTCTCTATTGTTTTGTGTATTTTTGATAGCTTCTCTTTATTATAAGAAAAAAGGGTTGACATTTTTGGGTCATTTTGCTCCTTGCCATCTGCCATGGAAACCTTGACATGGGACTGAGCGAGGCACCATGTGAAGCTGGCAGCGCTCAGAGTGTGATTTTCAATTTGAAAAATTCCATCTCTGAATCTCAGCCTCATTTTAAATGACCACATTTTCCTCTGAAAGTCTGCCTGCCTTTTGTCTATTTTCTTTTTTTCCCCCTTTCCTGTGGCTTTTCTTCTCTGCTTCTCTATTTGAACTGACTGCATCACTAATCTAATTGGGGAAAATGGACCGAAATGCCCAGGAGGATGGTTGTTGTCAGTGCCCCAGTCTCTCTCTTGTTATGGTGCCCACCCATGTGACCTCAGACACTCACCACCCTGCTGGGCTTTATGCCAGGGGAGGCTGCCCAGGCTCGTGGTGGGTAAAGAGAAGGATTTCATTTGCTCCCTTGTGGTTGTACTGAAGCCTGCATATCTTGTGCATAAAAGTCTCATCAGAACCCTGTCAAGGCCTTTAGCCTGCGTTAGAGGACAGATTTATTTATTTCCTCCCTGTCTCTCTCTCCCTCTTTTTCTTCCTTCCTTCTTTCCTTCCTTCCTTCTCTCTTTCTTTTATTCTTTTTTTGTTACACAGTCTCATTTTGTTGCCCAGGCTGGAGTGACATGGGTTCATCATAGCTCACAGTGACCTCAAACGCTTGTGCTCAAGTGATCCTTTTGCCTCAGCCTCCTGAGTAGCTGGGACTATAGGAGCCCATCTACTATAAAATTAGCCCAGCTAATTTTTTTTGTTGTTGTTTTTAGTGGAGACAGAGCCTCACTCTTGCTCAGGTTGGTCTCGAACTCCTGAACTCAGGTGATCAACCCTCCTTGTCCTCCCAGAGTGCTAGGATTACAGTTGTGAGCCACCACCCTCAGCCTTTAGAGGACGGGTTTCTAAAGACATCCTCACCATTTATGAACACTGAGCAGGGGTGCAGACCACAGAGGTGTGGATGAAGGTCCCTCCTGTAGATCCTTAGACTTTACCAGTAGCCCCCCAAATTGGCAGCTTCCATTGCAGCTTTGTCTAAGTTAATTTTCTTCTTTTATTTCCAATGCTAATGAAGAGCTACCTCCTAATATTTTATCCTTGGTAATATCAGAATTTCCCATTAATACTGTTCCATTTCCTTCCTCCTATCCTCCCCAGTCATCTCTTGAATCTTGCTAAAATGAATAAAACAAAACAAAAATATTACAATGTCAAGCGACCACCTAGCTCCTGTATATACAAGAACTAGGTGCCTAACCAATGTTTACTAATCGTAGTGCAGTAGTGACCAGAATATGTAGTTTCGTCACATTCAGCCCTTCCATTTCCATTATGTCCCCGTTCATGTTTCTACAGCTGGTAGGTCACGTCACTTTAGCCTATGGCTTCTCAGATGCCCATGTAGGATTCCTGTGCCTGTCATCGGTTTACATCCAAGGGTAGCACCAGGTACATAATGAGGGCTGCAGAGGGCATCCCTGAGTGTTGAACTTGCAACTTCCCTAACTTCATCGTCCTCTAACACGGTTATAACCCAGTGGTCTAACTTTTATTGGCACAGAGTGTGCAAAAGTAATACTTAAGACATCTGGATTGGTAGAGTCATTTAGAACCAGATTTAACACGGATGAAAAGATAAAAGGTTAACTTCAGAATAACCAGATGCTTGAGTATTTGGATCTACGTGACTTAAATTTCTATTACCCTATTGACAAAGTTAAATCTGTCTGTTAGGCAGGTGACAGACTGAGTTGACGGATGTTATTGCTCTTCCCTTCGTGTTTGTGTCCTGTCAAAGTAGCTAAAACAAAAGGAGATGTGTAAATAAGTCGTGAATGAGAAATATAGCAGGATCGTGGTGTGCTAAGAGGAGGCGCCTCGTACAACGGATTTATTTCACCATTTGAGATCTGAGTGACGGTGAACTAGGAGGGGCTTGGGTGGGGCGATGTGGTTGATAGATTTAATTACAGTATGGAACTGAATCACCTCTTATCTTTGTTCTCTAGAAAAGATTATCCAAGGGTGTAGGGAGCCAGTCCCCACAACCCATGAGTGTCTCCAATGTTTGCAGAAACAAACACTCATGAGGAAAATAAAGAAAATTGAAATAGAGTAGAATTTATAAAATGGGCCTGGGAGGTGCAATGCCCTTTATGTTGAAACCCTAACCTCAGTGGTATTTGGAGGTGGGGGTGTTTTTGAGAGGTAATTAGATTAAGTTGAGGTCATGAGGGTGAGGCCCCGTAACAAAATTAGTGCCCTTCTGAGAAGGGGAATAGCAACCAGAGCTCCTCTCTCTGCCACGTGAGGACACATGGAGAATGTGGCCATTTGCAAGGCAGGAAGAGGGTCTCACAGAGAACTGAACCAGGAGTCCAGAACTGTGAGAAATAAATTTCTATTGTTTAAGCGACCGCTCTGTGAAATTTTGTTACAACAGCCTAAGCAGTTGTTGACACTGGGGATGCCAAGTGCTGGGGGAGGAGCCTGGAAAGACTGCATGGGATTCCAGCATTGCTCCTGGATTCCTGTCCCCTTAAAGACTTGTGGAGCATGAGGTAGCAAAATAAGCACAGGCAGCTTGGCCTGAAGCATAGCTAATGCTTTCTATGGTCAGTCTAGCAAACAGAGAACAGCAATTTTATGTGTCTTTGTGTGTGTGTTGGGGTGGGGGTGGGGGGCAGTAGAGAAGTAGTGATGGATTCAGCATGAATTGGCTGAAAAAAACTATCTGAAGATGAATTCTAAATTAGCCCTAGGGAAAAATTACATTTCTATAATAAATACTTTCACTCATTATTGCATGTATGCATTTTATTTGCTCAGAGGAGGAATAGGGTCAATGAACACTATAGTCCAGGAATTCAGATCTCTCCCTTGGTTTTATAACCATATAGATCCTTGTGGTGGTTTAAACATGCAGAATGAGTGAGTAATCTTGACTATAGAGAGGGAACAGTGATTAAAATGTCACTGGGAATGTCATAATAAGAAATAAAAATAGTAATCAGTCAGAAAACCAATTAAAATATTTCATACAATTTTCCCAGGTTGTTACTGATATCTGGAGCCATGTTAATAAATGCATGAAGAATATGTTCATTCTTGTTTACAGTGTCTGCAGTTAAACTTAGGCTGCTGATTTGATTTTCTGTGAATTAAATTATTTCTGTTAAGCCTGTGTTCTCTCTCCCCAGTTACAGTGCAAAAGTTTGGTCTTTTGGAGGTTTTTATGCTAAAGTTAAACTGTTTTTGGCAGACTTTAAAGTTGGATCAGCAGGCAGGGGAATCGTTTGGCTTCGAAGGATATGTGAACTTGCTCACAATCAGGTTTTCCTTTTCATTTTGACATTATTTGTGGCATCTGGTTCCTCATCAGCTGACTTTTTTGTGATCATTCACCTTTGAAGCATAGCTTGCTGTTCACAGAACCGTGGCATCATGAGAAGGGACCGTGAAATGTCATCAGCTTGGCAGGCCATAACCGTCTTCAGAGGAGTGTGGCTGGCTGCACCTGGGTCAGAGCTGAGAACACTTGCCCGGAATCCTCAGTCTTCATCACTGAGGAGTATCATTGCTGACCCTCACTAAATGGACACTTGTCACTTCTTTGTTATACCTTAAGTACTGCTCCACCCGTTTTACCAGAGTAAATTTTACTGGGAAAATATAGGGTAGAGAGCTTTGGGGGATGGAAGCAGCTGCTTAGGTTAAATGTGACATTTGATGAATAAAGAACTTGTGGAGAGCTGAGCTAATTGAATCATGTTTCTGGATTTTAAAGGTAACCTGGAATAATGGTCTCAGTTCCCTCCAAATTATTACAAAGGGCCTTCATTTTATCCTTCTTTATGGTGGAGTGGTTTTTCTTATACGACCATACCATTTTGTTAAGCTGCTCATGAATTGATGAGGGTTTGGGTTGATTCCACATTTTTTCAATTGTGAATTGTGCTGCAGTAAACATTCAAGTGCATGTGTCTTTTTGATGAAATGACTTCTTTTCTTTTGGTTAAACACCTAGTAGTGGGATTGGTGGACCAAATGGTAGATCTACTTTTAGTTCTTTGAGGAGTACCCATACTGTTTCCCGTAGGGTTTCTACTGATGGGCAATTCCACCAACTGTGTAGACACAAACATTCCTTTCTCTCTGCATTTACACCGACATCTAATGATTTTGAAAGCCATTTTATCATAACTGGAGTTTGGTGATAACTCATTGTTGTTTTAATTTGCATTTCCCTGATGATTAGTGACACTGAGCATTTTCTCATATGTTTATTGGCCATTTGGTTTGTCTATCTTCTTTTGGAAGCTTCTGTTCATGTCTTCTATTCACTTTTTAATGGGGTTGTTTGTTTTTTCCTTGCAGACTTATTAGATTCTGGTTATTAGCCCTTTATCAGATGTACAGCATGCAGATATTTTCTCCCATTCTGTAAGTTGTCTTTTTGCCCTGTTAACTATTTCTTTGGCTGTGCAGAAGTGTTTACGTTTAATCAAATCCCATTGATTTATTTTTGTTATTGTGATTGCCATTGGGGTCTTCTTCAGAAATTCTTTGCCTAGGCCAATATCTAGAAGAGTTTTTCCAACACTTTCGTCTGGAATTGTTATTGTTTCCTGCCTTACATTTAAGTCTTTTATTCATCTTGAGTTAATTTTTTGTGAGTGATGAGAGATAGAGATCCTGTTTCGTTCTTCCACATGTGGCTATCCAGTTTTCCCAGCACCACTGATTGAACAGGGATTCTTTGTCCCAGTGTATATTGCTGTATTTTTTGTCAATGATCACATAGCTGTATGTAGATGATTTTATATCTGGATTTTCTGTTCTGTTCCATTGGTCTGTGTCATTTTTGTAGGTGCCACTACCATGCTATTTGTGTTAATATAGCATATAGTAGAGTTTGTAGTTCGGTAGTGTGATGCCTACATATCTGTTCTTTTTGCTTAAGATTGCTTTAGCTATTCAGGCTCTTTTCCAGTTCCAAATGAAGTTTAGAATTATCTTTTCTAGGTCTGTGAAATATAACATTGGTATTCGGATGGGGATGGCATTGAATCTGCATGATACTCCTGTGTCTTTCCATTTGTTTCATCTGCAAATTCTTTCCTTAATGTTTAGTAGTTCTATTTGCAGTGAAATATCTACAGAATGGAAAAACAAACACAATGTGTACTCACTATTAAATTGAAACCTACCTATGAACACATATGTGCACAGAGGGAGGTAAAACTCTGGAAATCAAGCAGGGAGAAGGGGAATGGGTGAAAACCCACCTACCGTGCACATTATCCAGGTGATGGGTACACTTATTATCCTGACTCAAGCATAGCAAAATTGATATATATAACCAGAAACATTTGTACCCCTGTCGTATTTTGAAATGAAAAAATAAATAAATAAATAAATAAAGGTAACCTATCATTTTGCAAAGAGAGGAGGCTTGTCTGGTTAGCTATAGCTCTCATCCCCTTTTCTCCAACCACCATTCACTGGTAAATCTGTACCTAGTAGAACAATTTTTGTTTTAGAATAAATATTGGAAGAGAATCTGAGCTATTTTCTAGCCAGAGAATAAATATTTCCTCATATAGAACAAAACTGTGAGACTCTACAATTGGATTATAAGCCAAGGCAGTTGAAAGCAAAATAGGAAGTGATTTTGGCTTTCGTTTCTGTCATCCACCAGATTTCAGCAAAGTGCATTTTCATTTATTCTAAATGTTCACTGTATCAAAGAGTCTAAAATAGTTGTTTCTTGGAAGAGGTTTTAGTGGTACCTACTCTTCTTTCCTAACAGTCTGTTAGAATTCAGTGTGCCTGCTTAAAATGGAGACAATACACTGATGGAAAAATATCATGGAAGTGAATGTGGAAGTTTCTGGAAATTTTCTGGGATGAAACTTGTACCCGTTTTAGCTCTCCAGAAGTTAATATGGGATTCAGCTCTGTTTCAGTATGATTATAATTTTTTGAACAGCTCCTATTTTTTTCTATTTAGACTAGAAAAACAGTATTTATCAAGAGCATTGAAGGAAGTCTGGTAATCAGATCTGCCCATTAAAACGGTGAAGAAAAAGATCACTGTCTTTATAAGCAGGCACCCATTACTGGTGTGCAGTGCAGTTGAAGGTATCTTTCAAACGCCCTCTGTTATCTATTGGTGCCAGCAGGCAAGTTAAAACAATTTTGTCAGTTAATCATCAATCTGCTAGAAATGGTGCACAGACTGGTCTAAGAATAAATAAGTTAAAAAGGAAAACAGTTGCATATGGGATAATGGAGTTTCTGCTTAGTAAGATTTCCGGGAGTTTAAGACCTACTGATTCAAAAGTATTAAGATGAACTAGAAAGCCTTTTCTGTTCCCATCTGCCACCATTGTACTTTTCACTGTTCCTAGAGTTACCATGATGCGAGAGAAGTCATTTAATCACTGTGGAACTAACCTGTATAAGATTTCTGTGCTTGTTAATACATACGTCATGTAATAGTTGGAATAGTTAGTGGACATGATGCCCCCTCCTGATGAAAGTTTAAGAAAGGCACAAAAGTGACAGTATTGTTTAGGGATACTAATTATTCAGTTATTAATAACAATTTTATTAATGCTAATGATATCCTCTGGGGTTAAGTTCTAGACATGTCCTATAGTATCTTTGAGACTTTTTGATCCCCTCAAAAACAAGTGAAAATGTACTAGATAATTCTAATTCATAATTATGTGTTATAATAGGGTAATTCTAGCTGTCATAGAACATAAAACTCAAAATACTAGCAAGTTCGTAGAGTTAGTTTATTTCTTGCTCAAAAAGTTCAAAATGAATATTCTTGATTCCCAAGTGGCTTTTCTGTAAGTGGTGATTTAAGAACCTGGGCCCCATGGGCGGTGCCTGTGGCTCAGTGAGTAGGGCGCTGGCCCCATATACCGAGGGTGGTGGGTTCGAACCCTGCCCCAGAGAAACTGCAAGAAAAAAATTGCCAGATGTTGTGGCAGGCACCTGTAGTCCCAGCTACTTGGGAGGCTGAGGCAAGAGAATTGCCCAAGCTCAGGAGTTGGAGGTTGCTGTGAGCTGTGATGCCATGGCACTCTCCCCAGGGCAACAAAGTGAGATTCTGTCTCTAAAACATAAATAAATAAAATAAAGAACTGGGCCCTTTCCACCTTGTTGTTCTGTCTTCTTCCATAGGTGACTTCCAAAGGGCTCATCGTTATAAAGCCCAGCCATGGATGGGTAAAAAGCATAGCAGATCATGCAAGGAAAGTTCTTACTGGTTAGGCCCACTGGTGTGAGCATCACTTCTGTTCACATTCCATTGGCGACTGAGCCATATGACCATGCCTAACAGGTCCCAGCAAGGCTGGGAAATGCAGTCTGTGTTCTCAGGAAGAGGAACTAGGTTTGGTTAATAATGAGTTCATCTGTGCTCCAATAATTTAAGAATAGATTTATGTAAACTATAAAAATGTACTTTTTTGCTATTACTGCTTTTATTGCTATACTTAAATTTTAAATTAAAGAGATTGGTCTCACATATATAACTACAGTTATAATAGTGTTTTGGTCAATGATGGACTGCCTGTATGACGATGGTCCTATGAGATTATAGTGGAGCTGAAAAATTCCTATTGCCTAGTAACATTCTGTAAGGTCACAGGGCAAGTGCAGTGCGTTACTCACCTGTCTGTGGTGACGCTTGTGTAAACAAACCTGCTATTCTGCCAGTCGTATGAAAGTCTAACACACACAGTTCAATATAGCACCTAAAACTTGATAATAGCAAGACATGATCAAGTTATTTATTTATTATACTTTGTATTATTATTTTAGAGTGTACTCCTACATATAATTATATATGAACAGTTAACTGTATGTTATCACAGGAGATGACAGCTCCGTGTGTGTTATTATTGCCCCTGAAGACCTTCCAGTGGGACAAGACGTGAGGGTGGAAGACAGTTGATACCGATGGTCCTGACCCAGTAGGCCTAGGCTAATGTGTGTGTCTCAGTTATTTATTTATTTATTTATTTATTTATTTATTTATTTATATTAAATCATAGCTGTGTATATTAATGAAATCATGGAGTACCATGCGCTGGTTTTATATACAATCTGAAATATTTTCATCACACGGATTACCATAGCTTTCACAGCACCCTCTTAGTTACTGTGTTAAGACATTTATATTCAGATGGTGCCTGTGGCTCAAAGGAGTAGGGTACCAGCCCCATATGCCAGAGGTGATGAGTTCAAACCCAGCCCTGGCCAAAAACTGAAAAGAAAAAAAAAAAAAAAGACATTTATATTCTACATTTAGTAAATTTCACATGTACCCTTATAAGATGCACCGTAGGTGTCGTCCCACCAATTACAGATGTCTTAGTTTTTAACAAAAAGTTTAAAAAGTAAAAAAAACCCCTAAAAATGTAAAAATGGAAATAAGCTTATAGAATAGTGATATAAAGAAAGAATTTTTTGTATTCTGTACTATGTTCCAAACAGCCAGGAGTATAGCGCCTGGGCACCCAAGTACAAAGTAGTATTTAAAAAAATGAAGACTGTATCAATGTTTCAAACAGCATTGGTGCCTCAACCACACTGCTGTGTTAGAATAGAAATAAACACACCAGTCATAACAAAATTACATGTAAGTCAACTTTGAGGAGACTTGCAACTGAGTCATGCTACATCTGTAGTCAAGTAGGACTTAATCCCTGAAACTCTTTTCCAGACTTTTGCCATCTAGATGCTTCCTTTGGAAG
>CAUYPK010115103.1:0-10346 GCA_963574355.1 Loris lydekkerianus
AAAATGCCAGGAAGGCTATGTTGAATATTGGGATGAAAATGTGTCAAATGGTTTATGAAGCTAGTATATGATGCCCCATGATCATATCAATGTACACAGCTATGATTTAATAAAAAAAAAAAAAAAGAAAAAAAAAAACAATATAACAAATCAGGCTTTTAAATGAAATAATGAAACATAATAGGATGGGATTACATATAATTGAAGTGAATCACAGGAAATAGGGTGTTTTTCAAAAATAACATTTACTTCAGGGGGTACATATATATGTGTTTGCATATATACTGAGAGCCAACCTCTTCTTTATTTGGGTCAAAGTAGTTTGAGAAATATCCCATAGGAACAGCAGCAGAAACTCCTGGGGAAGCATGAATTGCAGGAACCAGTCTTTATTTTACTTTCTCATTGCTGCAAAGCCTTTAGGACACATCCATATTTTAATTCATCCCCAAGTGTTGAATTCACAAGAATTCTGATACCTGTATATTTTACGTGAATCAATGTATTAAGAACTACAAAATTTGAGTTTCCCTACTTTAGTGACTCTAACATGCACAGTATAAAACTGTGTTTTCCAATTTTACATATTCTCCCCAAAGCTGTGTCCTGCTAAAAAAGATATAATATGATTTGAAACAAACACCACTCTAGGGCTTCCTCATCTTCATCACTTGTTGGTTTTTGACCTTGACACTTATTTGATTAGAACCGATTTGCCAATCATGCACTCCTTTGCTAAAGTCAGCCTTCTCACTCCAGGGAGAAGGGTATTTAGTTAGCAAAGATTTTTCAATGAACTCAGGGACAAAAAGGATAACATAAAATCTTACAATGTTACACCATATAAACTAGTGATGGGGGGTTACATTTCAAAGACTCCACCTTTTACCCTCACATTATGACACCCAAGAAATTGGTGTGGTTCAGAAGGTTCTATAAATAGTCAGTTGGCAAATAACTTCCCATTCTCTTTCACATAGAGGATGTTGGCTTCACTGAATCATATCCGAGCTGACTAGTTGGAAGGTGGCAGAGCAGAAGGCTCTGGTCAGGAGAATGAAAATGAGGATCAGGGATAATCAACTCTTTTTGGCAGGCACTTAGATGTTCTGAAATTTGTATAAGACATTCATTATATTTTTTTCTTTACAGAGCTTCAGTGCAACTTTAAGGTTGTGGTTTGTTGGAGGTTTTCCCTTTTGGAGGGATAACCTAACATAGGTTTGAAATGATTGTGTGCATGAATTTGGGAGAGTGCGTAAAACAAAACTAGCAAAATGTTTTTAAAATGCTTTGCCATGTATGGGAGTGCTAGAAAATGCAAAGTGCAGTATTTCCCTTAACCTTCAGATGTGGGACCTTAGATCAATGTTGAAGAGTAATTTTCATTATAGTAAAAATATTGGTTCAAATAAATTTCTACAATTGCTATTTTCATATTTGTTGCTTTCTAATTAAAGAAGCTGGTGGTTTAAAAAAATAGCCCTGATGATGAGGTTATTATCAGGTCAATTCTCCCTTGGCCTCAGGTTACAGGTGACCAGAAAACCCACATCATCACACGTTGGTCAGACTCTGAGCATGGAGAGAGCAAGACTGGTTAAGCTTGTCAAGTACCATTCAGAAATTTATGCCTATGGAGCTGTTCCCCCTGGAAGGGAACCAAATAACTCATGGTTTTTGAAAATTGCTTATGACAGCTTTTCAGTCTGCTTCAGGCTGGCTCTCTGAGGTGATTTGTATTTTCATATACTACCCATACATTAACAAATTTACACCTGTCAGGCACTGACGGGGTGCCTCCATCCCTAACCTTCTTCAGGGGGGCACTCTTTGCTTCCAGACATTATCCAAATAAGTTTCTATCAAGAGCGAGCATGACATAACAGATGAAGCATAAGAAATATGAAGCACATACGTATGGAATTTTAACAAGAAACTGAGTCTTTGGACTTTGTGAGTGGATGGAGTTTGCCACACCCTACAACATTTGAAGTGGCACATCCAGCCATAGGCTAATAGCGGGGAGAGACCGTAATTCCAGCTACAGTGCAGAACTTGCAAAGTTTGTTTTATTGCTCATGATCAAATCATATTTCATTCCTGCATGTGGGAGTTATGCTTAGAATTAGAAAAAATAAGACTGTTTACAGTATCTTCTTTCTTTGTTTTAAAACAAATGACAATAAATACTATTGCCTAGCTGTTTGCATTAGTTACTTTGTTTACTCACTTCTGAAATTGCCTGCACCACAAAGGCATGTAAAATCTCACCTCCTGCAGACCGTAGTAATATTATTCTTATCCAACAACATACTAGGATTTAAGATTACATCAAATACAGATGGGATAATATGTCACTTAGCTCAATTAGAAGAATACACATGATCTGAGCCCCATGAATCATTAGTTTGGAAATATCTTAAAAAGCTTTTCCTTTTTTGCTTAGAAGTTCTTCTCAAGCACAAGGCTGCCAGGCAAAGTCTGTATTTTGCTTAAATAAAGAAAGGGCACAATTCGTTCCAAGCATAACTTTTTGGCTCCTACTTACTACCACTTAGGTCATATGGGTCGTTTGCAGGTGGGTAACAAAATACAATCAAACAACAATGATAAACAAACAGCCCAGACAACAGGGGAATAGAAATAGTATGAGGAGAACATCGATGCAAATATCCCAGGCTGCATTTAATGAAGCAAGAATTAATGTGCATTTGAACATAAAAAGTTGTTTTTTATACACATGGTGGTTATAAATAACACCCTAGCCACTCTTCTGGGCAGTAATACTTAATTACCCCTGCTCTTAAAGTCTAATAAATGGCTAGATTATCAGTGTTAAAAGTACACAATTTGTCAACTGTGAATGAATGTTATTAAAATTATCACTGTCCTCAACTATAAAAATGGTTTTAATCTCAGGCATCTAACCAAGATTTACAATCCCTTCTTTACAACCGACATACCAAGTGTTGAATTACTGGCTTTTAGCCATTAATTTATCTTATGTTAAGAATAATCTGTCATTTTTGACATTACCTAGCATAATATGCTACTGAAATCCCACAGTGCTTGAGACTGGATTATTCGCACCCCGAGTGTAATGGTAAATGTGCTGATAACATTCAGTGTTTTGCAGAAAGTGGTAAAACCCAGCTGAACCCACAAACGGAAGTGTTTTGATCACATCTCCGGGTGAGGCCAACTTCTACTTGACCTCTACATAGCCAGCACAAAAGGCAACAGCAAAGGAGCGCTTGATGGTTAAAAATTGATGGACCATAGCTCATAACCAGGGAATAGCGTGTGAAAAGTTGAGCCTATGTGAAGTTGTAGAGACAGTCATGTATGTCACTTGCTGTTCAATTCACTTTATTTCTTCAATAATGCTACACTGCTGAGGGACTGTGTGGATTCTCCTAGATAATCTCTATGTTTCCAGCAAATTAAGAAAGACTTAAATCAGGATACAAACAGGGCATAGTAGGCCGCTGGACCAGGAACAGGTAGATACAGGTTTAATCCTCCCTTAGCCATTAACTAGCTGTTGTCTAAATTCCCTTTCAGTTAAAAATTCTAGATTGGCATGGAAACGTGTTTACATTTAAAGACCATCTTTTGTTCCAAATTAGGGATTAATGTTGTTTCATTTAAAAACCTAGATAATGTCTTTTAAAGATTTTGGTAATAAAACAGGTAATGAGTCTTTACACATTAAATTTACTGGTTATAATTAGATATTGTTCCTTTTAGAAATGTGTTAATATTCTCATTTGTAATATTTATACCTTATCACAGGACCTTCAAATATACTGCCTTTTAGACCTGAGAATTTCAACAGTAGCCAGAATTCTTACCTTGAACCAACATTTTTTTTTTTCTATATATTTTTTCCTGTATGTTTCCTGAGATATTTAATTATCCAACCCAGACCAGCTATGGCTATGACGTGAAATTATCTCAGCCATCACAGCCAACTTTATGACAAGTTTAATTGATGCCACTGACAAGCCACACATAATCAAACAGTCATCAATATTCGCGGATTGCCATCCAGAGAAAAAAGTACTGTAAGTGCACATGTGAAAAAACATACACTGTCTTTACTCTTAAAAATTTATAATAGCTTTATAAATCAGACAAATACTTATAAAGATACCTAACATTTGAAGATACTGGCAAGGATACCACAAACTCAGTAAATGGAAGCTCCCTGTTTACAATTACCTGGATCAAAAACTTTGTATGTACCCTTGACTTTTTCCCCCCTCTCACAACACAACGTCCAACCCATCTGGAATTTTTTTTTTTATTAAAAAAATAATAATTGACTAGTTTAAATTGCACACAAACTTTATGGACACCCTGTCTATGCAGTATCTGAAAATTTCTCACCATATGCACTCACAACCACTGAGTAATATCTCACCCAGACAACTTCAGCACTTCCCTAAATGTTTATCTTCTTCCACTTTTGCTTCCCTTCAGCCCTATCTCAGAAAGAACTCTCAGAGATGTAAAAGTTAAGCAGATATCACACAGGATTGCTCAAATCTCTCCAGCAGTTTTCATTTCAATATGAAGACAAGACAAAGTCTTGACAATAGCCTACAATGCCCAACGCTTTCCATTTTCCATGTTCACTCTATTATTCTAGATGATTAGCCTATGAACGTGCTCATGCACGCCCACCTCACTTTGCCCTGGCTGTGCCCTCTGCCTGGAATCTCCTTCCACCTGACATCTGCAGGCTGCATCCCCTGCTTCCTTTATTCCCTGGCTCAGACATCACCTTGCTTACCTGATCCTCCTTGTTAAATGTGCACCCCCTCTCTCATACTCCCTATCCCCCCATGCTTGCTTAGCTTTTCTCCAGGGCATTTACCTTTTTCTATGATAGACAGTTATATATATATATATCTGTCTCCCTCCACTAGATTATACTTTTCCCTTTTTAAGTGCTGTAAAATCTGTGTTGTAAATTGTGTTTGATATTAAGTAAATGGTAGGCATTTATTGAATGCATGAATGAATGGATTGATAGATGGAGGATGTATCATGATGTTTGCTAATGCAATCAGGTGCATCTCATCTGTCAGTGGTGGCGTTTACTTACTGGGCACCTGCCAAATACCAGGCAGGATATTAGGTGTTTAGTATAGATCACTTTTCATCTTCTTAAACCCCTTAGAGTTGAGTATTGCTATTAATTCTAGTTAATACTACTTCCCTTTTCCTGGGTGAAGCTTCACCCAGAGCACACAGATGACTCAACAGAAGACGTATGAGTCCAACCCAAATCTTACAACGTTAGCAAGGCTCTTTCTTTTTGCTTTACTCTACCACTTTTTGAGTACTAAGCAAAGGGCCCCACAAGCCAAGAAATAAACCCACAGTAGCAAGGATAAGCTGCTGTCAGAAGGAACTCACTCCAAGAGCAAAAGACATCTGAGCCCCTTGAAGATCAATTCTCCACAATTAATAAA
The DNA here is from genome assembly GCA_963574355.1 of Loris lydekkerianus. NCBI lineage: Eukaryota > Metazoa > Chordata > Mammalia > Primates > Lorisidae > Loris > Loris lydekkerianus. The sequence continues at coordinate 5,487 of CAUYPK010115103.1, forward strand.
GTAGCTGATATCTTATTATGTTTTAATTTATTACTATTTATTTTAGTTTATTATAGGTTTCTGCACTGTGGTTATCATGAGGCTTACAGAAAACATTTTATGGTTATAAACAAGTATTTAAAACTTATACCAACTTAATTTAATTGTAAAAAAAAAAAAAAAGAAGAAGAAGAAAGCAAACAAACAAAAAAACCACTCTACACATTAACTCCCTTCTCTCCATACATATCAAAATTAACATTTTTTATTGCCCACTTTCAGATTTTTGTAGTTCTTATTTTAATAGCTTTGTATTCTAGCATTCTTACTAAAGATATAAGTAATTCATACTCCACAATTATGATATTAGTATAACAATCACATTAGCAGTGTTTTCTTTTAGTTTGAAGAAACTCTAACATTTCTTGTAGGACACATCTTTGATAAATTCCCTAAGCTTTTGTTTATCTGAGAAAGTGTTTCTCTATACTTCATTTCTGAAGGACAGATTTAGAGTGCAGCAATTATTTTTCACCAGCAGTCTGAAATATCCCCACACTTCTTGGTCTGTAAAGTTTCTGTTGCAACGTCTGCTACTAGACATATGGGACGTCCCTTATATGTTACTTCTTTTCTCTCACTGCTTTCAGGACTCTCTTTTTGTTTTTGACCTTAGTGAGTTTTATTCTAGTACGTCCTGGGAAATTGTTATTTGGGTTGAATCTGACAAGTGACCTGCAACCTTTCTATTTGCCTTACTTTTTTCTTTACCTGGATATATATATCTTTCTCCAAGTTTGGAAAGTTTTCTGTTATTATTTCTCTTTTAAACATTTCAGGATATTATGATGGTACACACATTTTAGTTACACAGCTTGCTTTTGTATATTTTAAGTCAAAGTTGTAGATGTGCCCTTCACCCAGAAAGTATGCAATGGACCCATACAATGGACCTTTTGGGTGGGAATTTATTTATCCTTTTACTCCTCCTCCCCCATTTGCATTTTGTTGAGTTTTGCTTCCATATGAGCACACAGGTATTGATCAACTAGTTCCGATTTAATATGGAGTACATGGAGTGTTTGTTTTTCCATTCTTGTGATACTTCACTTAAGACAATGGTCTCCAATTCCATCCAGGCTGTTATGAAAGATAATAGGTCACCATGTTTTTTATGGGTGAGTAGCATATACCACATTATATTAATCCATTCATGAATTGATGGGCACTGGGTGGTTACCACACCCTTGCAATTGTGAATTGTGCTGCTATAAACATTTGAGTGCGAGTGTTTTATAAAATGTCTTTTTTTCCTAAAGAAACTGATTTTAACAACTTAAAATTACCCAGTGCTATTGAATCTTCTCTGAAGATAGTATAAATTCCATCTATATGGAGTCAAAAAATAGGAATCTCCTAAAGGAAAATTTTTGTCAGTGTTAAAACTAGCCTTGTTAAGAGGAGAAAAAAACTGAGTCAGGAGCAGGTTTCTCCTGGGGTTACTTTGAGGACTTTTTATTCTGTAAGTGGCACAGAGTAAACTTTCTACAGCCTAGAAGAACTATTTCTTAAAATTAAAAGTTTCCAAAGTGAACGGAAGAGGGCTACTAAACTGATTACCTTTTGTAGAAATATGATTCAAATGACTTCTCAATGTCATTTTTTTATAAGTGAATTAGTTCTAAGAGTTAAAATAAAGTCTCCAGAATAAAACTGATCTAAGCTACTTGAAATTGTGGTTCTTCCTTTATCATGAAAAGGTGTTTATTAAATGAGCCTCCAAAGCAGTAGGTACTCCAAAGAACAAACTTTGAGCACTTCATTCCATGAAAAGGCTTTCTCACATACTCCTAACACCCTCTGGAAAATGAAGTAATATTTCAGTGCATATGTCAGTCTTCTAAAAGTTGAAGTAGCAAAATCGGCTCCAAAGATCCCATTATGTTTTGGCAAAATGAAAACCTGTAAGGAGACATTTTTCTATAATACAGTGTAGTAAGTATAATAAAACAAAACACACAACGTAATAGGGAATAGTAATAACAGAGAGATCAGTCTATGTTAAGGAAGAAAGTTAGACAACAGGGGGATTGTTTGAACTGGAGTTGCAGAAAAGTAAAGAGTTTATTCAGATCCTTTTGGACCTCAAAGTTCTCTGGAATGTGTATCTTGATTAATCATGGAAACTCCATATGACTTGGTGCCTATGAGGGCAATGTGAACAGCCATAAAATTTTATTTGGTACTTTTGCCACAAAAAATATAAAAGTGTTTATTTCTACCAATTAACCACTTTAAAATGCTTTTCAGATTTCTTTCCAGATTTTTCTGCCTTCTATCTCTCAGAGTGCTTCCAAAGAACAATTTTGCTGGAGTCATTTCTCTGGCAGCAGGGAGGCATCTACATGACAAAAACTAAAGAATAATGTACTCCAAATTTCTAAATTAGGTGCCAAAAGTCCCAATTTGATGCTCTAACAACAAAAGGCACAGAAGATCTTGTTTCATTGGCCTTACACATCTTAAGACTTAGAGGCATAAACAGGTGTCAAGTACACATATTTGAGACTTATTTCATTCTATTCAATGCATTATAAAATCACAAAATCATTAAAATTATTTTGTGCATAAGTAAATAGTGCCCATTTGCCACCTTTACTGGGGAAACTCCAAAGAGGGGAGAAATATGGGAAGACTTTAAATCTCTTTTTTTGTCTACGAAATGACAGCTGGAAAAAAAAAAAAAAAAAAAAAGGAACAAGCTTTTGTTCTATGCTACTTTAAAAGTATTTCTTAGCAAGACCAGAGTACCTGAGTACTAATATTTATTAGTATTAGCCTTTTCTTAATCTGTAGTTCTGATATACAGATACAAATACTAAAAAAGTAAATTAAAAAAAAAAATAGTTGTAGAAAAACATTAAATATGTGAAAAAATATGAATGTGTTTTTACCTAAGTCCCTGCATCTTTTGACCTAGTTTCCCAGAAAGCCACTGAATAGTGAAACGAAAAAGGTGCCCTTTTGACAACCAGAGAGACTGCTAGTTACTACATATTTGAACTTTGCCAAGTAATTTATTCCTTGAGAATCCCTGTATCACCAGTGAATATACTGGTGATTTTACCAAACATTTAAAGAAGAATTATTATTACCAATCCTTCACAAGTTTCTCCAAAGACTGAAGAGGAAGGAAAACATTTCCAAACTTACTCTATTGAGTCCAGAGGTATCCTGATATGAAAATCAGATGAAGATATTAAAAAAAAGAAGAAATTATAGGCCAATACCCCTTATGAACATTGGTGCAAAAATTCTCAACAAAATATAGCAAACTGAATTCAACAGTGCACTACAATGTTCATATACCACAATGAACTTGGATTTAACTCTGGGATGCAGGGATAACTCAACACAAGCAAATCAATATATATTAACACAGCACATTAACAAAATATATGAGAAACACTAGATAATTTCAAAAGATGAATAAAAAGCATTTAACAAAATTCAACACTTTTTCATGATAAGTTGGGTATAGAATGCACATTTATCAACAAAATAAGGGCCACATGTGATAATTCCACAGCTAACATCATATTCACCAGTGAAAATCTGAATGCTTTTCTTTAAACCTCAAGAAAACGATGAGGGTTTTCACTCTCACCACTTCTATTCAACATAGTACTAGAGTCCTAGCCATAACAAATAGACAAGACTAAGAAATAAGAGGCATTCAAATTAGAAACAAAAAATTGTAATTGTCTTTGTTTGCAGAGGACGTAAGCTTCCCTGTAACAGGGCATGGTGAGTCTGGGGAGATAAGACTCCAGGCATCTCTGGCTGGTGGGATCTGCCTATAATCATCCCTTTGAGGATACAGGGAATCAGCATGGGACTTCTGGAACCCAAGAGGAGGACAAAAACAGTGGAAAACTGGCAAGTGGTTGCGTGTGTTCGATCGACCTAATCCCGCTGGCAGCCGTAAGTACAAGCAGCAGTAAGACTGCAAACCGGAAAGGCCTTACGTGTGAACGGTTTTGGTGTTTTCGGACTTGGTACTCAGTTGACCTGCCTTGGGGGGAGCTTGAGCAGGAGTGCGGAGAACTTTGGGCATTGTCTGGGGCCCCAGACTGAGCCGCTGAGCCGGATGGAACTAATAGTGTTTGGCTGTGGGCCACAGGGAGCCATTGTGAGAGAACTGTCCCGGCAAGCTCTGCCCTGTGGGTCACAGAGCAAGAATCGGGCGGGAGCTAGTAACCTAGTGACTGAGCAGCCTGAAGGCGGTGACTGAGCTGCCTTACAGCCTTAACCCTCATAGACAGAGTGAGACCTGTTTTGGCACACTGGAGCCTCGGGCTATTGCCCTGGTTAGAGTGCCGTGGCGTCACAGCTTGTAGCAACCTCAAACTCCTGGGCTTGGCGCCACCCGGACCTCCATAAGAGCTCCGCCACAACTTCTGACCCATGACCCACGCCCGCCAGGCCTCCACATGCCCTGACCAGGAACTGCAGGAGCCGCGCAACCCTGTGTCCTCCCTCATGTACCCTCCCTGCCTCCACACTGGCCCGCTCGTCTGGCTACTCTGGTAGCCACATGCCCTCTGAAGCCCTCCCTGCCTCTGAGCAGAGCCCTTCTCCTGGCCAGAGACTGCTGGAGCCTTGGACTCTCTGTGACAAAGTCACTAGGCTCAAGGCACTCACAGAACCATTGCACCACCTCCTGCCTTGTTGCTACAACTGGGTGTGTCACACTCCAGAGCTGCTTCCATAACCAGAACTCCCTGGCTGGGGCAGCCCCAGAGGAACTACACAGGGTCACTCCCTACAAAGACTCAGGAACAATAGAGTGATCCTGCTGGGGTCTAATCTTGGAGAGAC
>CAUYPK010115104.1:0-14908 GCA_963574355.1 Loris lydekkerianus
GAAGAAAAAGTACCCAATGTACTCAGCCCTACTATGAAGGTAAACTATAGCTTTCACATGAAGGCTATAACCCAACTATACCACAAGACTATGAGGAAAGGACCAAGGAAGGGGAAGGGAGGGGGGAGGTTTGGGTGGAGAGAGGGTGATGGTTTGGGCCACATTTATGGTGCATATTTTTATTTATAATAATAATAAAAAATAATAATAATAAACAACAAAAAAAAAGAGTAGATAAGCTAATTTGGGTGACCCTGGGGGCAATGACCTCAAAGCCTCAGTGCCAAACCATTTTTGCAGTTCACATTTAACTGAGACCCAGCTCTGCAAAGACCTGACTGTGGTCCCTAACGTAACAGCTCACAGTTTCAAGCACTGTGCACCAGCAGTATGATCAACATGCACAGGATGTTCTCCCTTTAATGTCTGAAACAACCACAGAAGGGTCGTTTACCACTGCTGCTTTACTAATGGCGAAAGTGGGGCCCAGGGAGAGTCACTTGCCCAAAGAAGCAAAGCTTAGGGAGCACAGTCAGGACTTGAAAGCTGCCTTGGAGCTACCTGCAGAGCTGACACTAACTATGGCAGTGACACTCCCTCCCTGTGGAAGCCAAAAGCAATACCCCACTCTTCACTCTGCACTTGGGAGAAAATCTGGAGAATAAATGTTCCAGACTACAAAAAAAACAAAAAAACATTAGTCTGTGTAAAGTCTACTCAGGCTAATCAAGAAAATATGAATAGGGAACAAAGCCAGAGAGATGTCTCAGTCCTACGAATCAACCAAATCCCAGATATTAACCTCTCTCACTCACTGAATTTCCTCAGTCTCACAAGATCTGTCTAAAACAGTCAAACGTACAAGCATATACAGTACAACTGCTGTAAGTTGACCACCCAAGGGATTATAACCAACTGGTCAACATACGGAGATGGTCACCAGAAGGAACTAGACCTACTGTACTGAAATGTACATATGGTGCATTTCCAGTCTGTGAAAATTAGGTCAACCTAAGGGGATGGTCAGTGTCGGGAAGTGGTCAGCTACTTTAAGAGTCACAGATGCTTGGTAGCTCTCAGCTTGCAGCTTCTACACCCTGCTGTGGATACAGGATGCTCCAACACCCAGCAACTCTAAGATCTACTCTAGGGGGTATTTCAGGCCAAAGCTGTCCGTGACAAAGCTCCAGGAGCCACCTGAGGGACCAGCAGCCTTTTGGAAGCAGAATGTCGCCTTCGACGGGAGTCGACTTGCCTGGGGCTTCAATTTCCACCACAACTTTCCACAGGGCAGAGTAGCTTGGCACAAATGGGCCGGGGACGCTACTGCGCGCATACCCCCATCACTTTCACCAGGGCCTCCACAGGCACAAGAACAGGTAGTTTTATCTTCTCTGTCTTGGACCCACGCAAGACCAGATCCCCGCCCCACTCGGGCGTCCACAGACCAACAATGCCAACGTGCAGAGTATGTTTCTCAACCCGCACCATAGCATCAGATCGCGGATCGCAGCGACTCGCCGCAGGCCAATCAGAAGAGAAAAATTTGCCTTTAGGGGTGGGATCATCGAGGGACCAATTGGAAGACAAGAGGCGGGGCCCGCGGGCAAACCCTAAGCCCGAGAAACCTCTGGTGACTGTTGAAGGCAGTAAGGAATGAGCGAGGTTGCTCCGTTCAAGCGCAGGTCTCCAAACTAAGAAACTAAGAAGGAAACCCACGGCCACTGTGACCTGTGGACAAGACGACCAGAGTCAGAAGCCCTAGGAAAATTTATTAAAAAGCGAATCCTCGAGCGCATGCGAGATTCAATGCGTTAGGGTGTTGGGTGGAGAAATCTTAATTTTGAACAAGCTCTCCTACGAAATTCTCTACGCACAGGTTGGAGAATCACTGACTGGTCATAACAGATTCAAAGGAGGTCCCCATCTGCTGTCTTTACTCAAAGGCTCATAGGGAGAAGCCTTCACTTGGATCACGACTTCGGGTTCGCCCCACCCAATACCCTGGGATCAAGAAGCACTTAGACCGGAAACGGGAGCATCTCCAAAGCAGCTCTAGACTGGTTGGAAGCCGGGAAGAGTCCCAGCCCCTCCCACGTCAGCATCCTCGTGGCCGCACAGCGAGGCGGGCGGCGGTCAGCCTGCCGGGAGTTGTAGTCCGCTGAGCAGTCCCGCGCCTGCGCCCGGAGCAGTTGCCGATGAACTAGGGAGAGCTGTGGCGCTTAAGCGGTGAGTCCCGGAGCGGCCAGAGGGCGTGGCTGTCCCTGGGGCGCGGGCGCGGGTAATGGGGTTCCTTTCTCTAGCCCGGTCCACGCAAACTGGCTGGTTCCAGCTGTGTCCCGGAAGGTGGATGCCAGGAGAAGCAATGGGCGGCGGGCCCCTATCCGGCCGGGGTCGTCGCCGCCACTCCCTGCGACCCGACCGGGCCTTCCTGGGAGTCCTTCAGGGCTGGAAGCGCTTCTCAGGGTTGCAGGACTTTGTAGCTCAGGAGCGCCCGGGGTCCACTCCCGGGACATCAGATTCCTATTTTAAACCAGCGTTTAGACTTTACAGGGACGTGTCACTCGTGCTGTCCCCCCAAGTGCCCTCTTTTCTCACTTCGCTTTACTCATAGGCCCTGTGGGGGTGGATTCACTTAAGGGAGGTTTGGGAAGAAACCATTCGTCCCACAGTGAAATGAACTTTTCATTGGGAAGAGCCGATGAAAGGAAACCCAGCGGGTCAATTCCCTGGTAGACGTGGTGGAAGGTTTTGGGTAAGTCAGGGGAGGACTGACCAGCTGTGAGGCTGGAGTGGATTAATGGGTGGGTCCGCAGCCAAAAACAGCGCTGTTTCTGGATGCCCTCCAGCAATGGTTAGATGCCTAGTCTCTGGGAAACAGAAGCTTCCTAGGAATGAATCTTGACAAGCAATAAACTTTAATTGAGTGCTTCCTCTGTGCCAGGCACGCTGCTATTTGCTTTCTATGCAATTGGATCCGTGCAGAACATTTTATAAATCAGATGCTCTGATTATCCTCGTAGGACAGATAGGAGCACTGGGTATCAGGGTCACAGAGCTAATAGGTTATCACACCTACCTCTGCCTCTGCAGTCAGGCTACCGTCATGGTAAAGGGTGATATGGGGACAGAGTGTCGATTTTGGTTGAGATTTTGGTTGACTCGGTGAGAAGAGGGTCATGAATATTTGTTTTCCCGCGAATCTTCTCCATAGAAGAAGGCAGGTACAGGAGCTGTCTCAGCAAATGCAGAGACAGATAACCTGTGGCACACAACGGGTACAGGTCTTGAAACCGGTGGAGACATGTATGTGACCACTTCCATGACCTCAGTGATCGCACTAAAAACATTTTGATGTATTTAGACATTAGATTTGTAGGAGAATATCAATTTTAACCCTATCACCATTTCCCTCTGACATTTACTATGTGACCCTGGACAAGTTTTTCAATTCCCCCAAGTCTCAAACCTAAGTTTCCTCATCTGTATCCAAGGGATAATACTAGTACCAAGCTCCTAACCTTTGGTGAGGATTAAATAAATGAATATTATGTAGGATGCTTGGAAGGGTACCTGGCACACAGCGTGAACTCAAGAAATATCCTTCTTTTGCAATGCAGAGCAAATTCCTAATGCTGTCCTTTTTGCAGTGTGTTTTTCTTATGGGAGAGCCACTGGGCATGCTATGGCTAGATGAAGGTCTTAGTTATGATGGCTGAATTACACACGCCTTGAATGGAGAAGAATGAAGGATTGATGAGTTGCTATGCTTGCAAAACGTGGCACTACCTAGGTTCTCTTGATTGAAGGCTATTTAGGTGTACTTAAAGCTAGATGGGCTTTTGGAGTTATTCAAAAGTATTGTTAATACTCCTCCATTTCTTTTGAGACTTGCATATATTCCGAAACACAGGACAGTTGGAACTGGGAGTGGGGTTAAATGCCAACATATTTATAGGGGTTCATTTAAAGTAAGGGTTCTTACCCTGGGACTATGGAATTCTACAGCAAAGCTGTCCAGTACAACTTCTACAGCGATGTCTGTTGAACACTTGAAATTTAGCAAATATGACTGATAAACTAAATTTTTATTTTTGGCCAAACTTAAAAAGTTCCACCTGGGACTATTGGCTACCATATTGGACAGCACAGTTTGAGAGGGTCCATGGATAAGCTTTGAGATTTTGGAGACTTTTGAAACTGGATGCAGAATTGGATGTGTTTGTATGTGTATTTTTCTAGGAAGTGAGTCTGTGGCTTTCATCAGATTCTCAAAACCACCTGAAAGATTAGTAATTGCTGCTTTAGGGGGTTGGTGAAACTTAAGTCAGTTAAGGCTGGTAAATATGCCTTCTTGTAACCACTGCATTTTCTTCTTTCTCATTTTTTCCTGTCTTTAGCTGTAGGTGCCTTCCCCCACCCCTGACGATTTCAGAGAAAAACAAATTAGAATCTGAGATTGCAGGCTCCAGATAAACTGTAAACTTCTGGAAGGAGGCCATGGCTGTGGCCCTGGGTTGTGCAATCCAGGCCTCCTTGAATCAAGGCTCCGTGTTTCAAGAGTATGATACTGATTGTGAAGTCTTCCGTCAGCGCTTCAGGCAGTTCCAGTACAGAGAAGCAGCCGGACCTCACGAAGCTTTCAACAAACTCTGGGAGCTTTGCTGTCAATGGCTGAAGCCAAAGATGCGCTCTAAGGAACAAATCCTAGAGCTGCTAGTATTGGAGCAATTCCTAACTATCCTGCCCACAGAGATAGAGACCTGGGTGAGGGAACACTGTCCAGAGAATAGAGAAAGAGTTGTGTCACTGATAGAAGACTTACAGAGAGAACTTGAGATACCAGAGCAACAGGTAAGATAAGAGTTTGGGATCTTTGTAATTAGCCCAAAGGAAATAGCTGAGGCAGCTAGGACTAGACCAGACATTTTGTCTCTGTGTGTTTCTCCAGCCCCAGGATTTCTCCACAGTCCCTTTCATTTTTCTCCCTTACTTGAAAGAGCACATGAACAGGTTGGTTCTCTCCCTATCAGATGCAATTCCCCTTCTCTAACAAATAGTTTATAGGCTCGGCGCCTGTAGCTGAAGCGGCTAAGGCGCCAGCCACATACATCAGAGCTGGCAGATTCAAATCCAGCCTGGGCCCGCCGAACGACAATGACAACTACAACCAAAAAATAGCCAGGTATTGTGGCGGGCGCCTATAATCCCAGTTACTTGAGAGGCTGAGGCAAGAGAATCGCTTAAGCCCAAGAGTTTGAGGTTGCTGTGAGCAGTGATGCCATGGCACTCTACCCAGGGCGACAGTTTGAGGCTCTCTCTCAAAAAGAAAAGAAAAAAAGAAACAAACAAACTAATAGTTCATAATGTTCGCTTTACTGTTCTTAAATGAAATTCTAAGATAATGTAACTTCCTGCAGGCATCAAACAAAAGCATCAGTATATTGCTCTATGGCCTGTAGACCTAATCTGGTCATGGCCTGTTTTTGTATACCCTGAGAGCTTATAATGGTTTTTACGTTGTTAAAGAGTTTTTTTAAAAAGAAGAAGAACTAACAGTGAATGTGACATAAAAAGCCTAAGATACTTATTATTTGGCTCTTTACAGAAAAAGTTTGCCAACCTCAAGTCAAGTAGAGTCTAGGAGAGATATAAGCAAAAAGGAACATAATTTGTTTTAAACTAATGCATTTTTGCATATATAAGATCTGATAATGAAGTTTACGAACTTGCCACTGTGTGCTATAATTGGCAGCACTGTACAAATAACTCAGTGAGTTTTCATAACTTTGATATATCAGTGTCTCACTGCTGATTGTGAGGCAGGTGGTGGTGTCTTGCTGAGTCGAGTTTATTGTTGTTGCATATTTTATATATCGGATCTTGAATTAGAACAATGAACAAACATTAAATTTCTTGTTAAACTTGGCAAGAGTGGAAGTGAAATCAGGGACATGTTAGTTTAATTTTATGGGGATAATGCCATGAAGAAAATAAATGCATTAACCGTTTTTCTGAGAGAAAAATGTTACTGATGGAGAGAGGTCAGGGTGGCCAGTAATGAGAAGAACTGATTAAAACACTGCAGAAATTCATTCGGTTATGTGTCAAAATTGTCAGCTGACTGTGAGAAGGATAGCAGAGCAAGTAAACATCGATAGAGAAACAGGAAAATCTTAACTGAAAATCTTGGCATGAGAAAGGTGTGTGCAACAGTGGTCACAATGGAGCTCACTGATGAACAAAAGCAAAGGAGAATTGAAGTTTCCCAAGACCTTGTGGAGAGGCAAGACAACGCTCTGGGCCATGTTATCACTAGTGGTGAAACATTGTGTACCAATATGACCCTAAAACAAAACATCAAAGTGCATAATGGAAGTCAGCCAATTCTCCACAACCAAAAAAGTTCCATCAATCCAAATCAAGAGTCAAAATAATGTTGATAACCTTTTTTGATAGCAGGGTTTGTTTATTATGAATTTATACCAGACAAACAGCTAGCCAATTTTACTATTTGGAAGTGCTGAAAGGGCTACCTGAAAAAGTTAGACAAGAACGACCTAAACTGTTTGCCAACAACTCACAATAATGTACCAGCTCACATGGCACTGTATGAGGGAGTTTTTAGCCAGTAAACCAGTAACTGTATTGGAACATCCTCTCTATTCACGTCATCTGGTCCCTAAGGAGTTTTTACCCAAAGATAAAGGAAATATTGAAGTCATTTTGGTGACATTCAGGACATCGAGGGTAATATGATAACAGCTCTGATGTCCACTACAGAAAAAGAGTTCCAAAATTGCTTTGAAGGGTGGATTAGACACTGGCGTCAGTACATACTTTACCAAAGAGTATAACTGCGAAGGTGACCATAGTGATACTCAGCAATGAGGTATGTAGCACTTTTTCTAGGACAAGTTCGTGAGCTTAATTGTCAGACCTCATATATCTTTCAGCTTAACTAAATATGTGTATCATGACATTGTCTGCCTGCGTCTTTGCTTAAAATTACTGTGATGTGACAGCCAGAAATTCAGACTGATACAGCTCAAGTACTATGAGGAGTGTTGCTTCATCCAAATTGATATGTGAATCTTGTTAAATCTGGGCAATAAGTAGTACAGTCTTCCTTGGATTTTCTGAGCAATACATTCCTAGAAAATTCGAGTCATGCTAAAATATGTAAAAACATTTTGTATTTAGCTGACAAAATGTGTGGGGTTCTTGACAGATTCTTTTTACCTATGCAGATATTTCAGAGGGACATTTCACACTAGGGATCTGGAATAATTAATTCTGTACTGTGAGTTATGGCCCACTAAATTCTAATAGCTATCATGTGCCAGCATATCCTAAACTCTGGGTGGAGGTAGTGGCACTGCCTACTGTGTAGAACCACCACGTAAAACCTCTGTTCAGGGAGTGCCACAGCTGAGCAAAAGGCAGTGTTTCTAGGGGAAAGGAGCAGAAGGTTCCAGATAGGCATCAGAGCAGTTTGATCTTGCAAGGTGGTGGGGCTCTGCAGGAGCATTAGCTTAAGGACAGGTAGCTAGCTAGCCTGAGCATCAGTCTTCCAAAGTTTCCTGCCTCCCTAGAAACCGTGGATTGGTGATTTCTCTTCCTTTCTCTGTCTTCTCTCTTTTCTTTACTGTATAAGATCCTATCTTCCTATGGTCTAGATGTGTCCTGCTAAATACAGTAGCTGTTAGCCATGTGTGGCTCTTGGGCACTTGAAATCTAGCCAGTGCAAATTGGGATCTAGTATAAGTGTGAAACATGCAGAAGACTTGATATGAAAAAAAGTAGGTGAACTGTCTCACTAATAATTATATTGATTACATGTTGAAATCCTGATAGCTTGTATTGGATTATATAATACATACTATTAAGATTGACCTTTTAAATTGTATTCATATAACCACTAGAAAGTTTAAAATTACATGCATAGCTGTTATTTTAGTTCTGCTGGATAGTGCTGGTCTAGACTTTAGAGTGATGACTTCTGGCATTTCCCCCAGGTCGATATGCACGACATGCTCTTGGAAGAACTGGCACCAGTGGGACCAGCACACATACCACCAAACATGCACCTGGAGTCACCTGCACTCCAGGTAATGGGACCTGCTCAAGACACCCCAGTGACAGAGACGTGGCTCCCACAGCCAGGGCCGCAGGAGCTGAACTATGGTGCTGCTGGGGACTGCCAGCCCTTTCTGGACCCGGGTAAGGCAACGGTTTTTTTTTTGTTTTGAGAGCTTGAAGGCTCTCTAGTGTTGGGGTTGGGTTACAATCATCAATTACACAATGGAAACGGACTACTCAGATAACAAGGAAGGGGAGGAAATCTCTCTGGGAATGGCAGGAAACAAAGGACTTTAAGATAGAATAGGATTAGGAACCCCTTAAACTAATGATCCTTCTCAGGAAGCTTTTGACCAAGAATGTTATATAGGAAAACAGTAGGCATTTGGATACTCTGGAGTAGGGCTGATTTTTCTGGTAAAATTTAGTTAATGGGATCTGTGATGTTGTGGGTCTAGAGGGCACTTTTGTGTCCTCTTCAGTTGCTTTTATGGTATGAGCCTCACTCAGACATACTTTAGTAATATACTCTCTTCTGCTCCTTTAAGAGAGGGTTTATTCTTTTCATGGTAAAGGAAATGTCTACTTCGTTAAGTCAAAATGGAGTGGGGTGTTTGTCAAAGTGTAGTAAGCAGACCATCTGCAGGAGGAATGCCGAGGCTGCTTATTTAACAAGCTTTCCAGGTGGGTGCTAGATACACTAAAGTTTGAGGATCACTGGCCCAGAACCACATGGGTCAATTCTAGAAGGAGAAAGTCCAAGTAGAGAAAGGCAGCAGGACTTGTAGCCCCAGTGTGGCTGTGTTTTACTCCCACCTGGGGTTCGCATACATTGTTACCAGTACTTCCTATCCCAACACCCACCATTAAAGCTTTGGCCCAGGTGTGTCCAGAAACCTCTCCCCTGACTCCCCCAAATGCAGTTCAACATGTTGACTCTTTCAAGAGACTGTTAATTACTGAGACCATAAAAGGGAGATAAGAAATGAAAATAAGTCAAGAATTGTCCAAGTTAAAAAATATAAACGTTGAATCCATTGATAACTAATATAGTGCCAGAGCTTAGTAACCATGTTTGTTTTCACATCTTAGCATTTATTCATTCAGCCAATATGTATGAGTATCCAATGAAGAGCTAGACATTGTGCCAGATCTTGGGATTCAGTAGCACATGAGAAAGGCAGCCCTGACCATCTGAAGCTTACAGTCTGGTGAATGGTTCAGATACGTCATTAGGATTGTGTGTCCTGTGCGTGATGAAAATGGGAGTGTAAAGGGTGTTTTGGAGAAAGTAGAATGCTAGGGGAGCATGGAGGAGAGCCACCTAACCAGCCTTTGGTTGAGAGGGAAGACATCAAGAGAAAGGGGGATCTGAATTAAAACCTACAGGGTGGGCCAGGCACAGTGGTTCACGCCTATAATCCTACCACTGTGGGAGGCCAAGGCAGGTGGATTGCCTGAGTTTAGGAGTTTGAGACCAGCCTGAGCAAGAGCAAGACCCCATCTCTACTAAAAAATAGAAAAACTAGTCAGGTGTTGTGGCAGGCCCCTGTAGTCCCAGCTATTTGGGAGACTGAGGCAAGAGAATCACTTGAGCCCAAGAATTTGAGGTTGCTGTGAGCTATAATGCCATGGCAGTCTACTAAAGGTGACAAAGGAGATTCCTGTCTCAAAAAAAATTAATTTCAATATTTCCTCATATGCATTCTGATACTCCATGTTAATTTGCACCTTTTATCAACCTGGCAGGTACAAAGATCACATGGTAGCAATATTAATCTTGGTGTTAATATTTCATTCTCTATAGCACATGGAAATTCAATATATTTAACAAAAGATAGAAATAATTGATTAAGCAAGTTAATCAATTACTTTTTTTTTTTTGAGAGTAAATCTCACTCTGTGGGCCTGAGTAGAGTGCCATGGCGTCGTAGCTCACAGCAACCTCAAACTCCTGGGCTTGTTGATCCTCTTGCCTCAACCTCAGGGGTAGCTGGCACTACAGGAGCCTGCCACAGGGTCTCATTCTTGCTCAGGCTGGTCTTGAACTCCTAAATTCAAGCAATCCACCTGCCTCAGCTTCCCAGAGTACTAGGATTATAGGCATAAGCCAGCCTGCCAGTCAAAATTACAAATTTAGAGGAGAGGAAATTATCCTGTGCTCATCACTGCTTTAAGCGATAGGATATGCTTTGCAAAATAATGCAAGCTTATTGTTCCATTACTTAAATGTTACTTAAACTTTTACTGTGTTTTTAAAAATGAAAATACGTTTGATGTATTACATGAAGTATATTCTATTGTAGACTGAGTGAAGAGCACAAGATACCATCTGAGTGGAGAAGAAATTTAAAAGTAATGGAAGAAGTCAATTGATTTCATATTAAAGTTTGACATATAGTTCCTGTCAGCAAAAATTAGATTGTGTGTGTATATATATATAATAATAAATGTATATATTTTAACAATATTCATTTATTATAAATGAAAACACATAATCATTGCAAAATTAAAAAGAACTTAAGTGAAAAATGCAAAGTGATCTAAGGAAGATGTAAGCTTAAAAATATTCCTCATTTGAATTCATGCCAAATACTCTGCTAGAGGTAGGCAATATTATTAGAATATCTGGAGTCAAAGAGAAAAGAGGCAAAGAGGCATTGGTGCTACAAATACAAAATATATTGCGCTTATCTTTGAAAATGTGTAGTTCAAAATTAGTATACCCAAATTGGAACACATTTCCAGTTGTTAAACCTTTGCATTTTTCATTTCAGTTGATGAGGTTATTGACGGAATTTCTTTTTGCAACGGGTCTTTGATCTCAGAGATTCAAAGAATGAAGCCAGGGAACACAGAGATCAGAGACAGGACAGAATTTATTAAACAGAAAGGAGCACAGAAAGAATGAAGGGCAACTGACCTCTGGCAGTAAAGGGGGGAGACCCAAGTAAGAAGTCCCACATGTGTCTTTTGTCTAGGGGTTTATCTGTTTGTAAACAGGGAGGTCTTTGGGGGGTAAAAATCACACTTGGCTGGGAGCTGGCAGACAGAAAACATTTTCCCAAAGTTGTTGATTAGTGAATGAGTGTATTAACAAATGAATGTTGTCCCTCTAGCTCAGTGCCAAGCAGCGAGGTGTATGCTTTCCACTTTGGAAAGGGCCGGCTGCTTACATGAAATACTGGCCAAACTGCTTTGCTCTATCTCTCTCTCTGTCTCTCTCTCTCTTTCTCTCTCTCTCTCTCTCTCTCTCTCTCTCACACACACACACACACACACACACACACACATGACTTTGATCTAGGGGCTTCCCACTTGGATTTCACCTCCTCCTCGGCTAGATGTTCTGATCTCCCTCTTTTTGCTTTCCTCTTTTCCTTATCATGTTTGCCGATCTTTGTCCCTGTCAATAAACTCTGACCTGTTGCTTAAAAAAAAAAAAAAAAAGACTTTGACCCATTTTCAATTAATTTTAATAGAGTGTGAGGTAGGGTCCAAATTATATTTTTTCTTATGTGGGCATCCAGGTGTCACCAGGGTGATTTGTTCAAAGGACTATTGTTTTTACATTTAATGTCCTTGAGTACTTTGTCAAAAGCTGGTTGACCATAGGTATGTGAATTTATTGCTGGACTCTCATTTCTGTTCCATTGATCTTTATGGTTGTTCTTATGGAAGTACCACATTACCTTGATTATCACTGCTTTGTAGTTAAGTTTTGAAACCTGAAAGTGTGAGAGCCCCAACTTTGTTCTTATTTTTCAAGATTGTTTTGCTGTCCTGGGTTTGTTGAAGTTTCTTGTGATATTTAAAATCAGCTTGTCAGTTTCTACAAGAAGTCAGTTGGAATGTTGGTAGGGGTTTTGTTAAATCTGTAGGTCAATTTTGAAAGTATTGCCATGTTAACAATATTAAATTTTGTGCTGTATAAACCTGGGATACTTTTCTATTTATTTAGATTTTATTTGATTTCTTTCAGCCATATTTTGTCATTCTCAAAGTATAAGTTTTGCACTGATCTTATTAAATTTGTTCGTAAGTACTTTATTCTTGTTAATATTATTTTCAGTAGAATTGTTTTCTTAATTTTATTTCTGGATTGTTCATAGAAATTATATACAATGAGAGTTGATTTTTGTAGATTGATTTTGTATCCTACAGAATTACTGAACTTGTTTATTAGTTATGACTGTTTTTTAGTAGATTCTGTAGGATTTTCTATGTTCAAAATCATGTTGTCTATAGAAAGAAACAGTTTTACATCTTACATTCCAATCTTCATACCCTTTATTTTCCTTGCCTAGTTGCCCCTGGCTAGAATCTCCCATACAAGTGAATACAAGTGGAAGAATGGACATCTTGTTCCTGAGCTCAGGGGAAATATATTTAGTCTTTAACCATTATCTATAATGTTAGTTGTGGGTTTTTCATAAATTTCATAGATCTTTTATGAAGATAAAGAAGTTTCCTTTTATTCTAGTTTGAGTATTTTTACCATAGAACAGTGATGGAATTTTTGAAATGTTTTTTTCTCGATCAATTTATATGATCATGTTACTTTTACTTGTCATTCTGTTATAAATGGTGTATTACCTTAATTTTTGAATGCTCAGCCAACCTGATATGACTGGAATAAATACTTGGTCCCAGTATATAATTCTTACTTTATGTTGCTGGATTTGCCTTGCTAGTATTTTGTTGAAGATTTTTACGTCTATATTCATAGGAGATATTGGTCTGTCGTTTCCTTTTCTTGTCCTATCTTTATGTTTTTGTTATAAGGGTAATAATGGCCTTATAGAATGAATTGGGAAGTCTTTCCTTCTCTTCTGTTTTTTGGAAGTGTTTATGAGGAATTGCTTTCTTTTGTTGCTTGTGCTTTGGATACCATATTTAAGAAACTGTTGCCAAATACAAGGCCATGTAGACTTACACCTATGCTTCCTTCTAAGAGTTTTATGGATATATCTCTTACATTCAGGTCATTGATCCATTTTGAATTAAATTTTGTATGTGGTGTGACATAGGGGACTAGCATCATTCTTCTGCATGGGGATATTCAGTTGTCCCAGTGCCATTTGTTGCCATTCAGTTTTCTTGGTACCTTATCAAAAATCAATTGACTGGCTCGGGCCTATAGCTAAGCCACTAGGGCACCAGCCACATACACCAGAGCTGGCAAGTTCAAACCCAGCCCGGGCCTGCCAAACAACAATGACAACTATAACCAAAAAATAGCCGGGCGTTGTGGTGGACACCTATAGTCCCAGCTACTTGGGAGGCTGAGGCAAGAGAATCACATAAGCCCAAGAGTTTTAGGTTTCTGTGAGCTGTGACACCACCACTCTCTACCCAGAGTGACATAGTGACACTGTCTCAAAAAAAAAAACAATCAATTGACTATATGACTCATTTCTAGAACTCTCAATTCTATTCCTATGATATACCTTCCTTTCCTCAGACCAGTAAAGTGATAGGAAAAGTATTCCATTTTCTTCTATTTTCAGGAAGAGATTATGTAGATTTAGTGTTAATTCCTCTTTAAAAGTTTAACAGAATTCACCAGTGAAGCCATCTGGACTTAAGCTTTTCTTTTTTGGGAAACGTTTTCATTACTGCTGAAATCTCTTTACTTGTTATGAATCTATTCAGATTTTCTATTTTTTCTTGAGTCAGTTGGGGTAGTGTGCATTTCTAGGAATTTGTACATTTTATTTAGGTTATGTAATTTATTTTCATATTTTTGTTGATAGTATTTCTTTATAATCCTTTATATTTCTGTAAGGTTAGTAGTTAGGTCCCCCCATTCATTTTTGATTTCAGTAATTTGAATTTTCTCTCTTTTTTTCTTGACCAATCTCATTAAGAAGTTTATCAGTTTTGCTGGTATTTTCAAATAACCAAGCTTGGTTTCAATGAATTTCTCAGTTGTATTTACAATTCTCTGTTTTATTAAATTCTGCTCTAATCTTATTTTCTTCTTTCTAGTTATTTCAGGTTTAGTTTCCTCTTCTTCATAATAGTTTTTAAGGTGGAAATTAGGTTATAAATTTGAGTCTGTCTTCCTTTTTAATATAGGCATTCACAGCTGTAAATTTCCTTCTACGCCGTGCTTTATGTATATTCTTTACATTTTGGTATGCAGTATATTCATTTTCATTTATCTCAAAATATTTTTAATTCCTCTTCTGATTTCTTTTTTTTATTATTATTAAATCATAGCTATGTACATTGGTATGGTCATGGGGCATCATACACCAGTTTCACAGACCAGTTGACACATTTATATCACACTGGTTAACATAGCCTTCCTGGCAATTTCACAGTTATTGTG
The DNA here is from genome assembly GCA_963574355.1 of Loris lydekkerianus. Classification (NCBI taxonomy): domain Eukaryota; kingdom Metazoa; phylum Chordata; class Mammalia; order Primates; family Lorisidae; genus Loris; species Loris lydekkerianus. Next base: position 14,420 of record CAUYPK010115104.1, read on the forward strand.
TTGAGACATTTACGTTCTACATTTACTAAGTTTCAAATATACCATTGTAAGATGCACCACAAATGTATTCTCACCAATCCTCTTCCTTCCACCCCCCTCCACCCTCCATGCCCCCTTTCCCCTCCCCCCTTATTCCTAGGTTGCAAATGGGTTACAGCATTCATGTGAAAACCCTAAATTAGTTTCATAGTAGGGGTGAGTACATTGGATACTTTTTCTTCAATTCTTGGGATATTTTACTAAGAAGAATATGTTCCAGCTCCATCCATGTAAACACAAAGGAGGTAAAGTCTCCATCTTTTTTAAGGCTGCATAATATTCCATGGTATACACATACCACAATTTATTAGTCCATTCATGGATCAATGGGCACTTGGGTTTTTTCCATGAGTTAGCAATTGTGAATAGGGCTGCAATAAATATTCTGGTGAAAATATCTTTGTTGTGATGTGATTTTTGGCCTTCTGGGTATATGCCCAGTAGAGGAAT
>CAUYPK010115105.1:0-11443 GCA_963574355.1 Loris lydekkerianus
CATATCTGGAAAGTTCTCCTTCATAATCTCATGGAGAAGAGACTCTGTGCCTTGTGAAGCCACTTCGTCACTTTCGGGGATCCCTATAAGACGAATATTGGTTTTCTTCTAATTATCCCTGAATTCTCTGAGAGAGTGGTCTGTTTTTGCTCTCCATTTCTCAAAGCACTCGAAAGCTTTGTCTTCAATGTCAGAAATCATTTCTTCTGCTTGTTCCATTCTGTTACTGAGGGATTCTACTGTGTTTCTCAGATCTTTGAGGGATGCAACTTCTTGTCTCAATGTGTCAAAATCTTTGGTTATTTGGTCTTTGAATCCGTTGAATTCTTGAGATAACTTTTGGAATTCTAATTCGATCTTATTTGCTATACAGATCCTGAATTCAATTTCTGACATCTCAGCTATTTGTTTGTGCATGGAGTCTTGTGCTGTTTCTGCCCCATTGATCCTTGGGGGAGTTGATCTACTCTTACTATTCATATTGCCAGAGTTTTTCTGTTGATTTTGCTTCATGATTGTTTTTCACCATTGCCTCTGGCCATCCTCAGAGTTGGGGAGGTGTCTCTCCAAGATTAGACCCCAGCGGGATGACTCTATTGTTGCTGGATCTTTGTAGGGAGTGACCCTGTGTAATTTCTCTGGGGCTGCTCTAGCTAGGGAGTTCTGGTTGTGGAAGCAGCTCTGGTGTGTGACACACCCAGATCCAGCAACAGGGCTGGGGGTGGTGCACATGGTTCTTGGAGTGTATGGCGCTCAGTGACTTTGGCCCAGAGAACCCAAGGCTCCAGCAGTCTCTGGCCAGGAGAAGGGCTCTGCACAGAGGCAGGGAGAGCTCCAGAGGACACGCAGCTACCTGAGTCCCTGGCCAGATGAATGGGCTAGTGTGGAGGCTGGGAGGACACAGGAAGGAGGACGCAGGGTTGCGTGGCTCCCACAGTTTTTGGTCAGGGAATGCAGAGGCCAGGTGGGTGCGGGTCACCAGTCAGGGGTTGCTGCAGAGCTCTTATGTAGTTCTGGGTGACACCAAGCCTAGGAGTTTGAGGTTGCTATGAGCTGTGACATCATGGCACTCTACCCAGGGCAACAGCCCAAGGCTCCAGTGTACCAAAACCATCTCACTCTGCCCCTAAGAATTAAGGTTGTACGTCTGCTCAGTCCCTGCCTTTAGGCTGCTCAGTCACTAGGTTACTTTGTCCCACCCGATCCTTGCTCTGAGACCCTGAGGGCGGAGCTTGCTTGGGCAGTTCTTTCACAATGGCTTCCTGCGCCCAGCTCAGTGGCTCAGTATGGGGCCCCAGACAATGCCCAAAGTTCTCCATACTCCTGCTCAAGCTCTCCCCAAGGCAGCTCAACTGAGCGCCAAGTCCAAGAACACCAAAACAGTTCACAGGTAAGGCCTTTCCTGTTTGCAGGCTCACTGCTGCTTGTACTCACGGTTGCCGGTGTGATTAGGTCAATCGAACACACACAACCAGTTGCCAGTTTTCCACTGTTTTTGTCCTCCTCCTGGGGTCCAGAAGTTTCTTGCTGGCTCCCTGTATCCTCAACGGGATGATCATAGGCAGATCGTACCAGCCAGAGATGCCTGGAATCTTGTCTCCCCAAACTCGCTGTGCCCAGTTGCAGGGAAACTGTTACTCAGCCGCCCTCTTACCCCTTCATTTTTTTGAAAGTGTTTATGGTTACCCTGAGTTATCATTCATTTAGAAAAGTCAAGATAAATGCTTGATTCTACCACCTTTTTGAAACCACTTTTAAAAGTCATTTCCCTTCGCTGGCTGAGGTGGGTGGATAGCTTGAGCTCAGTTCAGAGACCAACCTGAGCAAAAGCGAGAATCTGTCTCTACTGAAAATAGAAATACTTAAGCAAGAGGATCTCTTGAGCCCAAAAGTTTGAGGTTGCCATGAACTATGATGCTACAGCACTCTACTGAGAGTGAAAAAATAACACTTTGCCTCAAAAATAAGTTATTTCCCTAGGTTCCTCCAGAGGTGAAAAGTGAGAGTTTTGTGTGTGAAAGGGGAGGAGAGGTAGTACCATTATAAACTTAGAGAATTTTAAATCTTGTATGCATTTTATTCATTGCATTTATCGTTATTGATACTTGAATCATCACTTATTTGGCCAATGGGAGCCTATTCAGATTGGCTTCTGAGTCTCTTTAAGTGACCCTAATAGTTTGTAGTGTTTTTTTTAAACAGCCTTACTGGAGCATAATTGACTCATAGTAAACTGCCCACATGTGAAGTGTACAATTTCATAAATATTTAGATTAATGTGAAGAAATATGAAAGTATTACCACAGTCAAGATAATGAATATATCCAGCACTTCCAAAAGCTTCCTCATGCCCCTTTATAATCCATCCCTCACACCTCCCTCCACTCCCTATCCTTGGATAGTAACAAATCTGCTTTCAGTCACTAGAGATAAACTTTGTTTTTCTAGAATTCTCTGTAAATGAAAATATGAAATATGTATGCTTGTTTTTCATCGGTTTCTTTTACTCAGAATAATTATTTTCGTGTTCATTCATGATGGTGCCTCTATCAGTAATCCACATGAGAGATGTGATTTGCAAGTATTTTCTCTTAGTCTGGGGCTTCTTCTTTACATTCTCTTAAGAATGTCTTTTAATCCCTCCTTTGTAACCCCTCCCCCACCAAAAAAAAGAAACAAAAAAAGAATGTCTTTCAAGGAATAAAAGTTTTTTTAATTTACATGATGTCCAATTTCTCAGTTATTTTCTTTTATCAACTTTTTGGTGTTTTATCTAAGAAATCTTTGCTTAAATCTAGTGGTGTAAAGATTTTCTCCTACTTTTTCTACTGGAAATTTTCAATTCTCAGGCTTACATCAACAATCAACTTTGAGATATATTTGTACATGGTATGAAGTACAGATCAAAACTCATTATTTTTATTTTGCATATGGATGTCCAATTGTTCTAGCACCATTTGTTGAAGACTATTTTATTCTCTACTGAATTTCCACTGTCAGAAGTCAATCAACCATATATACGTAGGTCTATTTCTAGACTTTGTGTTCTAGTCTACTGATATATCTGTTTATCTTCACACCAATAATATACTGTCTTGATTGCTGTAGCTTCATAATAAAGCTTGAAGTCAGGTTATGTAAGTCTTAAAGCTTCTCTTTAATAGTTGGACTATGCTAGGTCCTTTGCATTTTCATATACATTTAAAACTGCATGGAATCTGATGATTAATCAGGGAAAAATGATGTCTTAATAATATCTTTCCATTTACTTAGGTCTTCTTTCATTTTCTTAGCAGTTGAGTTCTGAGTGTATAGGCACTGCATATTTTTGTCAGACTTATCCCTAAGTATTTCATGTATTTGATGCTATCATAATAGTATTTTTCATTTCAATATCAAATGGTTTGTTGCTAGAATATAGAAATACAGTTGATTTTTTTTTTTTTTCAGCAGTCTCACTATGTCGCCCTCAGTAGAGTGCTGTAGCATCATAGCTCACAGCAACCTCAAACTGTTGGGCTTAAGCCTTTCTCTAGCCTCAGCCTCCCAAGTAGCTGGGACCACAGGCACCTGCCACAATGCCCGGATATTTTTTTGTTGTAGTTGTTATTGTTGTTTGGCAGGCCCCAGCCAGGTTCCAACCCTCCAGCCCAGGTGTATGTGGCTGGTGCCCTAGCCACTGAGCTACAAGCGCCAAGCCTACAGTTGATTTTTATATATTTATCTTGTATCGTCCAACATTAGTAAACTCACTTATTCTAGTAGCTTTTTTGTAGATTTCATACTACTTTTTATGTAGATCATGTTGTTTGAATACAAACAGGTATACTTCTTTCTTTTAAATCTGGATACCCTTTTTGCACTGGCTAGAATCTACAGCATAAGGTCAAGTAGAAGTATATAAATGTGGACATCATTGCCTTGCTCCCAACCTTAGTAGTGAAAGGATTCACGCTTTCACGTGGGTATAATGCTACCTGTAGAAGTTTTGTAGATACCCTTTAGGAGGTTGAACAATTTACCTTTTATTTCTAGTTTGATCTGAGTTTTTATCAAGGATGGATGTTAGGTATTTCTCAAATTATTTTTCTGCATTTATTGAGATAATCATATGATTTTTGTCATTTTTAGTCTGCTAATATGGTAAATTTCATTGATTGATTTTGGTTGTTAAATCAACCTGCTATTCCTGGTCATAATGCACTTCGTTTTAATGATGGTACCATCATTTTAATATGTTGTTGGGTTTAATTTCATAAGTTTTTGTTAATAATTTTTGTATCTACATCCCTGAAAAATATTGTTCTGTAATGGTAATGTTGGGCTCACAGAATGAGTTAAGAATTACTCTTCAATTTTCTGGAAGAATTTGTGTAGTATTGGTATTATTCATTCCTTAAATATTTTGTAGGAATCCCTAGTGAGGCCATCTGGCCCAGGAGTTTCCCTTATTGGAAGGCTTTTAACTAAAAATTAACTACTTTAATAGGGAAGGGACTATTGGGATTACCTATTTTTTCTTCAGTGAGATTTGGTAGTTTATATCTTGCGAAGGAATCATCAAAGATATAGCTAAAGCCTTCCTTACCATAGAATGAGTTTCTAGTAGTAAAATCAGTTTTAAGTTGCTCAAGTGCTTTTTCCTTAATAAACAAGCACTCAGATGCTCCCCATTTTATCAAACAGAATATATAAAATGTCCTCAAGAACAAGATTTAACGAAGTTAATAATTTTTATTGCTTCAAAAAAATAAAATCAGTTTGGCATGTCATTTTGCCTATATACAAAAGAGAGAAGTAAGTGAGTTTTAAAGTCAATGAAACACGGAATTAGAGGCAGAAATACTAGACCACTCGTTTGCCTATGGGCTTTGGCTTAACACAGAACATTTGAACTGGAGTTTGAACTTTCCTTATGACGTATAATGCTTCTTTTTAACTCCATTCCCACCAACCAAGTAGACTCCTCAACTAGTTTCTATTTTCTGCATGTGAGAAGGGATTAGGGGTGTTTCTCCTAATTTTAGAAATGCAGGCATACGTGACAAGTTGGTTTATCTTGTTCATGCTGCAAGCAAAATGAAAATTAACTTCTGAAAGGATTTACAGCTTAAAATTGCTGCAGCCATAAAATTAGGTAAAAGTGATATATTGTTCTTGGCAAATGAAGACAGAGGTCCTGTTCTGCTATTTACTGGATTTTGTACTTTGTGGGATGTTTTTTCCCCTCTCATACTTATCACTGGTGTATGGGATGGATTTACTATAAGCCATTCTACTTTCCTGGTTTGGAGTCTCCTCCCCATGTTGTCTTTCCCAGTCTCTGGGCAAAGTAAAATATCTTTAACCTTGTGGATACCTGTAGGCCAGGGGTCCTCAAAATCACATGAGGAGGTGTGATTGTATTTGTTCCCGTTTTGCTTTTTTACTTCAAAATAAGATATGTGCAGTGTGCATAGGAATTTGTTCATAGTTTGTTTTTTTTTAAACTATAGTCTAGCCCTCCAATGGTCTAAGGGATGGTGAACTGGCCCCCTGTTTAAAAAGTTTGAGGACGCCTGCTGTAGGCCTTAGGGGCTATTTACTTCATATGCTAAACATCTGGCTAAATATTATATTTATGGAAATGACTTGCATTTGTCTCCCATTCTGTCTCTTAATAGTTACTGCTGTTGGTGAATTACACATGGACTCACCATCTGTATCAACTGTGGCATTTGTTAGGCTTCCTCCCCCTGTCTAAAAGACAGAAATGGCAGTGTCCTTAACCATTTGGACTTAATGACAGAGAAGGCAGTCTTTCAGGATATTTCCAACAGGTGGCAGCCTCTCTGGAATCCCAACCCTTCCTATTCCTGTAGGGGTTTTTTTTGTTTGTTTGTTTGTTTGTTTGGTGTTTTTTTTTTTTTTTTTTCCAACTCTTAGAGAACTAGTAAAGCCTTCCATCCTAACTTAGGCTCCCAACAAGAAGCCCTAAAAAATTTTGTTTGGAACTTGGAATAATTTTCCTAAAGCTATTATATTATAAAATGAGCAGTGCGGCCCTGGCCAAGCCACTAAAGCTCTTGACACTCACTGCATACCTAAAGTCTAGTAGCAAGAGTTTGGTCACCCAATGTAGAAGGAAGCTATTAGAATGGATAACAAGTACCATAATGAAACATTAACAGTGCTATTGTTGAGAAAGGGAAAAGGTGACATTTAAGAAAAGATGTGTGAATTGTATGGTACATGAATTATATCTTAGCAGAGCTATTACAAAAAAGAAAAAGAAATGATGTGACTAAGATTTCCAGAGAAATTGATGGAACATGAAAGGTATTGTAGGAAAATGGACTAGCCAATAAATAGGCCTCTATGACTGGGGTATTGGAAGTGATAGGCAAGCCTGCAATTACAGGTTGAGCCTCATTTTGAGGCTCATGCTTAAATGTCATGCTTAGATTTTGAATTTTGCTGTAGTGAGGACTTAGCAAAGATTTCTGAGGGAAGATAGGCCATAAGCACATCTAAGTTTTAGAAAGGTTTCTTTTTACCTTCTCCAATGATGCTTCTTGCTGTCTTCTTTTGATTGTAATTATCTCATTTGTCATGTGTTTAGTTTCTTAAGTACTAGGAAACAGTTTCCTAAATATTTGCCTTTTTTTCCTAGTGCCCAACTCAGTACCTTTATACACAGCAAGTATGGGTTAAAGATTGTCCCAAAATCAGTGAGGTGGACTTGGTGTGAGAAAGCCTTGCTTTTCGTCTTATCCCTTTCTGGTTATGTCCCCTTTATTTAAATATGACTTAAGTCCATTCACTTTCCATCAACCCCTGTGAACATGGGTACCATGTGATGGCACCATCAAAGCCACCATCTTCTCTTGCACCAACCACTTCAACAGTTTCCTATTTAGTTTCCCCACTTCACTCCCTCCTGTCCATTATCCATACTACCTCTAGAAAAAACTTTTTAGACCTCAATCTGATCGTGTCATTCCCTGCTTAAAAATATTCAGTGACTTTCTATTGCTCTGGAGATAAAAATTAACCTCACTAACAGGGCTTATAAGACTCTACCTGAGCAGTACTTGGATGCTTATATAGCATCATCTCGTGTCCCTCTCTGCTTTACTTTCTTGTTTAAGTCACTCTGGCTTTCTTTTCCTTTCTCTTATGTGCGTGCTCTCTCTCACCACAGGGCATGCGTATGTATTGTTCTCTCTGCCTGAAAGATTCTCTGCCATATCTCAATCCCTTGACCTAGTTGACGCTGCTTCATTCTTCAGACCTCCTTTAAACCATACTTTCTTAGGTTAACCTTCTCTGACCCCACCAACGAAGACAGGTACCCTGTCATATGTTCCCATTGGTCTCCTTTGTATCATGTAGGACAATTATAACTAAAAAATTATTATTTACTTTTCTCATGTCCTAACTTCCATACAAGAATATAAACTCCATGAGGAGAGGTGACCAAGCCTATTTGATTTAACCATATACTCTTAGGGTTTAGTGCTGTGTCTCGCACAGAGTAGGCATTTAATAAATATTTATTGAATGAAGGAATACTGCTTGTGTCTTAGTGACTTAAAATTGTAAACTTTCCCAGCATCCTGTTTTTCTCTATCACGCTTACCACAATTATTATTCTTTAAATGTCTGTGTATTTATCTGTATCCTATATGAGAATGTAAGCTTCATGATGTTTTAATTGAGTTATAGTTTACATACAATACAATTTATAGATTATAAATGTGTTGCTTGATGAGTTTTGAAAAATAAGTGCTCATAAGCATTATGCTGAACAAGATATAGAACACATCCATCATCCCAGAAAGTACACCACTAGTCAGCCCTCCCCCAAGCTCTTTTTTTTTTTTTTTTGAGACAGAGCCTCAAGCCATGGCCCTGGATAGAGTGCTGTAACATCACCGCTCACAGCAACCTACAACTCCTGGGCTTAAGCGATTCTCTTGCCTCAGCCTCCCAGTAGTTGGGATCACAGGTGCCCGCCACAACACCTGGCTGTTTTTTGGTTGCAGCCGTCATTGTTGTTTGGCGGGCCCGAGCTGGATTCGAACCCGCCAGCTCAGGCGTATGTGGCTGGAGCCTTAGCCTGCTTGAGCCACAGATGCCGAGCTGCTTCCCCAACCCCAGCTCTTTAGTGGTAACCACTATTCTCATTTCTAGCAGCATACATTCACTTTTCCTATTCTAGAGCTTTGTATAAGGAGAATCATACTGAGTATGTGCTTATGTGTCTGGCTTCTTTCTCTTGACATGATGTCTGTGAGATTCATCTATGCAGTTACATATATCAAGAGGGTTTTTGTTGCTGAATAGTATCCCATTATACAAATACAGATGCTCCTCAACTTACCATGGGATTACATCCTGATAAAACCATCATAAGTTGAAAATATTAAGTAAAAAATGTATTCAATACCGCTAACCTACCAAACATCATAGCTTAGCCTTGCCTACCTTAAATATGCTCAGAAAACTTACATTATCTGACAGTTGGGCAAAATCTTCTAACACAAAGCCTTTTTTTATAATAAAGTATTGAAGATCTCATGTAATTTATTGACTACTGTACTGAAAGTGAAAAACAGAATTGTTTTATGGGTATTCAAAGTACAGACTCTACTGAATGCTTATTGTTTTTACACCACCGTGAAGTTAAAAATCGTAAGTCAACCCATTATAAGTTGGCGACTGTCTGTATATCATAATTTGTTTATACTTTCACCTATTGATGGACATTTTGCCTCTTTCCAGTTTGGGGTTATTATGAATAAACCTACTATGAATGCTTCATGTACATGTCATATTCAATTTTTATTATATTTTCAGAATCTAGCACAGTGCCTGGTACACAGCAGACAGTATTTGTTGAATAAATGAATGAACTTAAATGTTAAAGTTCATTAAAATGTTAAATAAATGAATAACTTACAATTCTAGTTATAACTCTACTTTTCCCTCCTACTTTGGAAAGCATATTAGAATGAAAAATGAGTAAGAATGACTCACAGAAAGAAATGTGAGTTCTCTCTTAATTTAAAAAGTTCCAGAATTTGTACTTTAACTATTATTACTAATAATTACTGTTGATACACCTTACAATTGAACTTACTATACAAGTGTGTTGTGATGCTACTTGTAAGGTTTCTAGATAAAGTAGAGGACCCTCACTTACATTTGAAATGCAGATAAACAACAAATAGATAGACATTCCCAAATTTGAATGGACCATACTTACAAAGTTGTTTGTTGTTGCTCTGAAATTCTAACTTAACTTGACAACCTGTGTTGTTATTTCCTAAAGCTAGCCACCCTAAACACATATGAACTATGGGATCTATGATCCTCAGGAACCTTCCAGTCTTAAAACACAAGTATCCCTCACCTGATCCCAGTGACTAGCCTTAAGAAATGATGTTCTTTCATAGCTATTAAGTAAGTACTTACAATGGAAAAGGAGGCATCTGTCTTAAGAACATGATGGGTAACATTAAGTTTGTCTATTTGTGTGTTAAGTGGTGACTTCCCTTTAAGATATAACTGGTCAATACTGCATCCCTTCCTCTCAGGCCCTGGTTCATTCTGGCTAGATAGGGCTTTTCAAGTGTAAACCTGACATGTCTCCTGTTCCTCTCCCACTCCTGACCCCATCAGTTGTGTTTGTTTATGGTGTGAACACAGTTGAACAGATGTTGGGGGGAAATTCCTTCCTGAACTACTCAGCAATGTCTGATGTCAGCTTCTTCCTTAAAATAATGTATGGGTGACAAGCCCCACCTGGTAGGGATCCAGCTCCCACAGATCACTTCCATCTCCTCCCAGAGGCTTTCATTCATAAATTCATAAGGAGCTGTTCTTAAAAGACAAACGCACATTAAAAGTGGGACAGGAGCCAGCTTACTTTTGTGTTTGTTTGTATTTCAATGCACTGGTTTTGTTTTAGAATTACTCAGAGTAAAGCCAGATTTCTGTACCCTCAGCACAAAGTTCAGAAACTTAGGATGATGCTAAAGTGTACCTGGCTTAGTAGAAGAGGTCTAAGATTTTGAGTCAAACCTTGGTTGAATTTGTGCCACTCCCAAGCTGTGTGACGTTGGTCAGGAAAACTGTTCAACTGTTCTAAGCTTCAGTTTCTCTATCTGTGCAATGATGGTGGTAATAGTGTCTACCTCACAGTGTAGTTGGGACAGTTTAGTGTGATAACAAAAGTAAACTATTTAGGTACAAAAATAGAGACATAGACATTTGGAACTGAATGGAAAACCATGAGATGAAACTAACATCTTATAGCACCCTGATCTTTGATAAATCAAACAACATACACTGGGGAAAAGAATCTCTATTCAATAAACGGTGCTGGGGAAACTGGATAACCACATGTAAAAGACTGAAACTAGACCCACACCTTTCACTACTTACAAAAATTAATTCAAGATGGGTAAAAGATTTAAGTCTAAGGCATGAAGCAATAAAAATCCTTGAAGAAAGTGTGGGGAAAACACTGGAAGATATTAGCCTGCAGAAAGATTTTATGAAGAAAACTTCCATGGCAATTGCAACAACAACAAAAATAAATAAATGGGACTTTTCTGTACAGCTAAGGAGACAACAACTAAAGCAAATAGACAACCTTCAGAATGGGAAAAGATATTTGCATATTATGAATCGGACAAAGGCTTGATAACTAGGATCTGCAGAGAACTCAAATTAATCAACAAAAAAAGAGCCAACACTGGGCAAGAGATGTGAATAGAACCTTCTCTCAAAGAAGACAGACGAATGGCTAACATATGAAAAAAATGCTCATCACCCATAATCATTAAAGAAATACAAATCAAAACCACCTTGAGATATCACCTAACCTCAGTGAGATTAGCCCAAATCACAAAGTCCCAAAGCTGCAGGTATAGATGTGGAGAGAAGGGAACACTTTTACATTGCTGGTGGGATTGCAGACTAATACAACGTTTTTGGAAGAAATCATGGAGAACCCTCAAAGAACTCAAATTAGACCTATCATTTAATCCTGCAATCCCATTACTGGGCATGTACCCAGAAGGAAAAAAAAAAAATTATTTAATCATAAGGACATTTGAACTAGACTATTTATCTCTGCTCAATTTACAGTCGCCAAAATGTGGAAACAACGTAAATGCCCACCAACCCAGGACTGGATTAACAAGCTGTGGTATATGTATACCATGGAATACTATTCAGCCATAAAAAGATGGAGACTTTACATCTTTCATATTAACCTGGATTGGGTTAGAACACATTCTTCTTAGTAAAGCATCACAAGAATGGAGAGGCAAGAATCCAATGTACTCAATTCTAATATGAAGGTAGCAGGTGATCTAATATAAGGGGAATGAGGGCTTGGGGAGTGGGGTGGTGGGAGGGGGTTGGGGGCATCACATTGTATGGCACCTCT